>MU693876.1:11836-50200 GCA_026770625.1 Nicotiana glauca
CACCCTTATCACCAGAACCCGCACCTTATTACTTCGTGTTGCGGCACGCAACCCGATCCCACCGTACATTTTCAATTCACAAAAAATCACAACAACAATAATGAACAATTCACAAAGATCACAACGACGACAATAAGCAATTTACAAAGATCACAACAACCTTTCCTTAAGGAGTAACAACAATGATTCACAAGAGTTCCCATAACCATCAATACTATTTTCCGTCGAATTTCACAATTCACAAGTATTTCCATAGCCAATATTACCAATTCTATTACATTCCACAATTCATAAACAATTCAAGTTATTACAATAATTTCCCACCAAGAGCCAATGTGCTATTACCACCGTTGTTCCAATTTCATTATTTACGATTTCCCTTTTTATCAAGCGTTTCCCAACTCTTACCACATAACATTTAACCAAACCAATCAACACCAACAAACAAATCACAAGAGTTTCACAAACAATTCACATAGCTATCACATACCATTTATTCGTACACCAAAACAGGGCGATTTCACAAGGATCAAAGTTAGCCATACATACCTGGAGTCGAATTTCCTTTCTTTTTCTTTTATCTCCTACTTCCAATTCACCCAATAATCTAGCAGCGTCAATCTAGGTCACAAGTTATACATATATGTTAGAAACGAAACTCACAATTACTATCCGGGCTTATTTGGGTTATCGTGTACCTCCCCTTACTTCTACCCATTTCCATTTTACTAATCTTTAGGTATAAAGAACATGCGTGAGTGTTTTGACTTCCATTTTCAAGAATTAATGCATAGAAATCCCTCCTTCTATTAGAATCTGAAAATCAAGGGAAAAAGGGTTAGGGATTTTTACCTGTAGAAATGGAGATGAAGACACTAGCTTTAGAATTTTTCGGACCTAGCGATTTGAAGAACAAATTTTGAGGAAGATGAACTTCTCCCTCAAGAATCTCTCCTCCCTCTCTCTTATTTTGTTCAGAGAATGTTTAAAGATGAGGGGTTAGGGCGTTATATTAGAAAGGGGGTCGGGTTTTAAAATTAACAAAAATAGAAGCCCGGGTGAGATCTGCGGTCGCATCTGCGATCGCAGAGTAGACATGCTGTCCGCATAATGGACCGCAGAATTGCTCCTAAAAAACTAAATGTTCTGATACGATCTGCGACAAGAATGCGGTCCGCATTCATGTTCTGCGGTCGCATAATGCGCCGCAGAATTGACCGCATTTTAGCTTCAATCTTTGACAAATCTTCTATTACACTCTGCGGTAGGAATGCGGTCCGCATTTCGATTCTGCGATCTTAGACCAATTTTCTGCTTCACTCTGCGGTAGGAATGCGGTCCGCATAGCTGATCTGCGACCGCATTCTTGACCGCAAAATTAATAATTTTCTGGAAAAATTTTTTCTTTTGATTTTTAAAGCTTAGATCACCACCGAGGGTCCGAACCGCGACGAGCTTGACACTATGAGCTACTAGGTTTTAAGCACAAAAATTTACGGGGCCTTACAAATTAGTATATAATGTAGCAACAAATTAGCGACAAAATTAAAATTCCGTCGCTAAAAATTGGTGCCCCTATTTTGGCAACAAAATAAGCGAAGAAAATTTTGGTGATAAATTTATTGCATATTAGCGACATATTTAGCGACGAAGTGCGTATGTCGCTAATAGTTTGCATCAATGAGGGTATTTTACCCTTGTTGCTACGGAAGGTTTTTGTCGCTAGGTTTAGGGATAAATAGTTAGGGCAAAATAAGTGTTCTTCTTTCCCCAGTTCCTAAAAAATAATGTCTTTCTCACAGAAGAAGACACTAAGAAACCAGCCCCTTTTCCTCTTCTTCTCCTTCTTCTCCTCTAATCATCCATCAATTTTCCTAGATGTGTTGCTACATCAACTCTTTTCTAATGTACTGGTTTGTCTCTGCTTCTTTCTTTGTTTATTAGAAAGTTTTCTACATTAAAATTTTTAGGGCTTTGGTAGATGTAAGATAAATCAAGCTTTTGTGCATGTGAACTCATAGTCTCAACTGCAGCTTCCTCTTATCTTCCTTTTCTTCCTTTCTTCAACTAAAGAAGAACCCCCTCGTGATTTTTCCTTACTTTCAGTAATCCTATAATTTTCTTCACAGAAAATCAGTGAATTTTCAACTTTCTTGATTTCTTTTGGCGGGTTGCATTTTTTGTCTTATAAATTGAATCTTTTTGTAGTTTCCTTTCTCGTTTTGAAGTTTTTTAGTTTAATACTTGTTTGTTTTTGTGAAATAGTTTTTATTTATTCGGGTTGTATTTTTTGTATTAGTTTAAAGTCGTTTTGTAGTTTCATTTTTAATTTTGAAGGTTTTTGCCTAGTTTAGACTCGTTTGTTTCTGTGAAGTAGCTTCCTATTTTTTTCTTTCTTTTCCCTTTTTGGGTTGAGATTTTTGTGTCAAAAATCAAATCTTTTTTAGTTTATTTCTGATTTTGAAGAATTTTGAGTTTATAACAGTATATGTTTGCTATTTTTGTAAAGTTATTTTCTTTTTTTGTTCTTGTATTCTTGTAGAATTTTGAGTATAAAGCAAGCCTAAGCATGACATTGATGATGATTGGATGTACTAAAAAGAGACAATATGGAGGTATATTTTCTCAAACGATCTACAATATACCAGAATCAAACCTAACTTAGCTAAAAACTAGCACCTTAGAAGCAAGGGATACTACAATACCAAACAGGTTGAGATTTATGCTTAATTGTTATTGTTGTTACACTCAGTAGTCATAGATTATTTTTTTCCTTGTATTTTATTCCTATTTTTTCCTACTAAAAATTGCATTTACTTGAAAACAATAAAAAAAAGCATCTAAGAACAACATAGAACAAAATCTTTTCTTAACATAGGATTGCTAACACCTTATCTAGATCAATTATTTTTTATTTGCGGCAGTCTTTTTGCAAGATATTGTAGTCCATCATTCTTCCATGTTTTTCTCCTCACTATTGCTCAACTTATAGTCATTCAAGCTAGCTGTAGATGCACCAATCTTCCCAGCCAAAATGCTACTGGAATGTTCAGCCACTTGAACACTTTCATGTCCGATTTTTTCCTTTTCCTGTTGCAACAGATTTCCAGCCTGCACATTTGCTTCTATATCCCTATGGTTGCCTAATTGCTCAGCTTCAACATCCATTTAATTAAGTGTAATTGATTGATCTGCATCCTAATAAGGCAAGCAACATTAGTAGCATTCACCTACTCGCTAAAGCACTAGCTGCAGGAATATCCCTGGGAGCTTTAGATTTATCATAAATCTAGCTGCAGGATTTAACATTAATAGATTTTATCTTCTGAAACTAGCTAGAAATAAGAATATAATCTCTGTAATAAATTTATTCGTACGTTTGTGGTTCTACATATTGCAAAATAAATCTATGTGGTTTGACATGCATCTGACGAAATTGTATTTGTTCAGATTCATTTCAGGAAAAAGAACGAAACAATCTCAAAGATTCCTCATGCATTAGTTAAGGTATTGGTATATTTCTATTAAATTATAGATATATCTTAATTTTTTTGACATATTTTATTAATGCTCTCTCTCTCCCCCCCTTCTTTTCTTGTTCTTATTAGCGCTTTCTCAAAATGAAATGTCAATATTATTTAAAATTTTAGCTTTTTTCACAAATGATTAATCTTTCATATAGTGAATGCAAGGGATGCGAGATAATTTTTAGTTATCTAAAAATATCCACATAGATTACATTAGCTTTCTGATGTATTTGCGATGTTATGATGTATTTGCGATTGTTTATATGTAGTGACTACTAGGGATGTATTTGTGATATTCTGGTATGTTTATGATCTATTTAATCTTACATTTGCTTCATGATGTATCTGTGGTGTTCTTTTTGTTTAACAATTTATGGGTTATAAAATAAAAGTAACTACTTATATTTTTTTGCTGCCATGTATTTGGTTTCTTTCCTTCGTGCATAAAAAGGCAGTATTTGTTAAGGTTAAGTATATCTTATTTTTACTTTATTCTTCTTTTATCACTTACCCAAAAAAAAAAACCTTCTTGTCTTTTTAGTTTTAACATTAAATAGGAAAATGGAGAATCTAGAGTGTGGTTGGATGCATGAGAAGTTGGATGGACGAGGGGGTATTAAGTTACTGCTACTATTAACAGGCTTTGTTTTTGGATGTAAGTTTATTAAGATTAACCAAAAGGACTTCATAGCAAGAATTGAGAAACTAAGTTAACAAGTTCACATGCTAGTGTAACGCCCCAAAATCCGAGGAGCGCGACCGGCGCTCAACTGAGTAAACCCGACTGAGCAAGCCTGGCAGGTTTCATGCATACTACCCCGCTCAACTGATATTTAAATGAGGGATGGAATTCGTTAATCAAATTCTATCAACATATAATTAATGATTTCCATTTCAATTTGATTAGCAACATCATTTCGCCACTTTAAGGGTATTACAAGTTATAAACTTATATACATCAATATTTTTATTTTAATTTCCAATACCCGACGCTACCCACAACCTGTCTACGAAGCCTCTAGATATAATCGAAGAATAATACAGAAATGTCAGCAACAAGGCTCCGGCTATACCTTATACAAATACAGAAAAAAAGTAAGACTCTGGGAAGAACAGCGGTATAAGCCACGCAGGGCCCCGAGGGGAAAGGGGCTTACCAACACAGCTGACAGAAAGCAGAGGAGGTGCTACTGCCGGTGGAATGGAGTTCCTGCTATAGATCCACCTACAATCATAACACGAATGTAGCGCCCCCGGCAAAAGGGACGTCAGTACATTTGAATTGTACTGGTATGCATAACTAAATACCATTTTACAGAAAGAACTATCAAATAGATACAAGCAATTAATACGGCAAAAATCAAAGAAACAATTCATATAATTCTTCATACAATTTCCACAACACAGATTAGGGCAATTCTGTCATATGTTCACCACTGTTCTCATCACCACCGCCATCTCGAGCGGAGTCCGGTCACGACCCGACCGGCTAGGTCACCTCATTGGAGGCATTACTTTCAATCAATATTTCATTTCCTTTATACAGAATTCAATATCAGCACATTTTCCCCATGTGTGCGGCATGGTGTCCGATCACGACCCGATCGGCTAGGTCGCCTTGCCTAGGCATTACTCCATTCTCATTAGTAAACTCCTCCGAATCCTTATTCCACACAATATCATAACAATTCCTGGGCAATCATGGCCACCATCATCACATCATTTTCCCTTTTCAATATTAGTTTTATAAGTTGTGATCATAGACACGTATATCAAAGATAATTCAAGTTGGAATCACAGGTAAGTGAGCGCGTAGCTAGCATGAAAAATCCTTTGTTTCATTGTTGGCTTATATCCCAAGTATTTCAACAAATAATTATACTTTTCATCATTCTCTAATTATCAAGATTGGCACGTTATTCACATTGAGGCACATCCTTCACGAATATGTATAGATATATGTAAATCAATTAATTTCGCAATAACAATCAATACACTAGCCAATTCAACTCTTGCCACACGTTCGTAAGTACCAACAGAGCTCGATTTCTAATAAAAGGGGTTTTTAGCCATACATACCTCAATAAAGCTTTCCCTTATTCTTTTATAATTTTTCGGAACTCTTAGCGTTTCGATCTATTGAGCAAGAATTTCAAGTTAAATTGAGAATTAGAGACGAAACTGAAGTTCTAGCTTGGTTCTAGCATATCATCAAACACTAAAGGTGCACTATGACCTTAGGCCCTTTTTTTTTAAAATTTTACTATTTTCCAATACTCTATGGTGGCATGCATGCAAGAGATTCATTCTCATACCCATGAATTACTTCCCTAATGACCCCATATGGATAAGTATATAAATATGAGCTGAGGTGATGGAGCCTTACCTCTTGGGATGAAGATTCAGGAGCCTTCACTTGATTTTCTTGAATGATTTGGCCCAATCTTATGAAATAATTTGATGGGAGACTTTCCCTCTCTAAGAAACCTCTTCCGCTCTCTATGAATGCTCAGATAAATGTTCAAAATAAGCTAGCACACCGGTTATATCAATATGGAAGTCGGGTTAAAAATTAAAAAATTGGAGCCCCGAGTCAACTATGCGGTCGCATTTGCGATCGCAGAATAAACATGTGGTCCACATAATGGACCGCAAATTGCCTCCCAAAAACCATACGTTCTGACTCAGTCGGCGGTAAGAATGCGGTCCGCATTCATGTTCTGCGGTCGCAAAGTGCACCGCAGAATTGACCTTCGCAAATTCAAAGGAAAATATACGACGACTATGCGGTCGCATTTTGATTATGCGACATCATTTCGACCGCATAAGTGACTTCAATTTTATCCAACATTCTGCCTCACTCTGCGGCAGGTATGCGGTCCGCATTTCGATTATGCGACCGCATTCTGGACCGCATTTCTTGTATTTTTCTGGAAACTTATTCTTGACTTTTTAATACATTATTCAATCCAAAAAGGTCCGCGACACATGATCCTAACTTGGCCCCACGCGATCCGAATTTTTGAGTAGGGATTTCACGGGGCCTTATAGCTAGCAAATATTTTCATAGCAATATCGAGTAATTACAGTGAATAGTTAGTTGGAATCACGTGAGAAAGTTACTTGATTTGGCTACATCTTACTGTCTGTCATCGATTAATACCTTGATTGCGAAGTCCTTTTGGTTAATCTTATTGTCTATCATTTCAATACACCCATATATTAGAGTTGTCGATTGGGAGTTTTGTTTCATTATGCATTGTCAGCTAGTTCTAGTTGTTGTCTTCTTTGCCTACATATTTTGCTACAATAATGTAAGTTTATTCTCTCATGGACTTTCCAGAGTGTATCATCTCTAATGTTATACTCCCCTTTCTTACCAAAAAAAAAAAATTTACAGTTGCAACTCCTCTGTAATACATTGGAGCAAGATTGTGGTATCTCTCTTGGCCTGTTGTTCCCATATTTTAAATTTTACAATAGCATCATTTACTACTACTGTTTGCGAGAAAAATGCTTCACCTATCAAAGGAAATTAAGTTCTTTGTTTTTTGTATAGGCTATTGAAAAGGGTCGAGATCCAACACCAAGTGAGCTACACTTGCACGTCCATACGCATGGTCATGATGAAAAATAATGCGAGCGATCCTGACTTGTATATGTAAGTCCAGAATCCTATAATTTTATTGACTTTGTATATGACATTAACATCCCACTTGAACTACTTGTTTAGCACCTATTTAAGTCCTAAAGGTTGTTTTTGCAAACTTTTGTCTGAATGAACTACTTAATAGTTGACTTATTTATGCTTTTATCGTTTCTTTTCCCTTAATGTTCATCATCATCATTAATGAATTTCACTAATTATTATTGTATTTATAGAAAAAATATCAGCAAATATTACAGGTGCAAACACAAACTCAATTTGATATTGATCAATCTTTAGCATTTTATCAAGCCTCGGGAGGGGAAAAGAAGAGAAGAATATATGGTCTTGGAACTCAAGTGAAATATTTCTATGGGCCGAATCTTCGTGACACTTCTAGATTTGATGCTTCTTAATCATCAGCACCTTCATCAGCACCGATGGCAAATTTTGGATGTGTTAGTGAAGCGATTGATTCCTGCATTGACTGATCATATGGTTCCTGTACTGATTGATCACATGCTTCCTGTGTTGGCTGAGCGAGTAATAGGATTGATAGCTTCACCATCACATGTGCAAGATAATCATACCGATCTCCCATTAGCTATGGCACCTCCAGTTCATCCTCCTCCTCCTAATATTAACGAGGTTCATGCATCGCTTTCTGATGATGACCTTCACTCTCCAATCTCTTAGTAGTTAACAATTTTATTTGAACTTTATTTTGGTATTATAGATGTCTGGTATTAACAGGTTCATGCTTTGCTTTTTGATGATGACCTTCACTTTGGGTTGAACTTTATTTTAGTATTGTAAATGTTTTAATCTTAATTATACATTTGCATTTTGGTATCTATTTTGGATCTTGTAGAATACTAATTTCTATGAATTTCAGTTATTTACCAAGAGTATCTTATATATGCTTGAACAATATGTTTTTTATTAAGTAAAATAAGAAAAATATAATTTGCGATGAATTTTCTTCATAGCTATAACTAATATAGTATTACAGGGTGCGACAGATTTGCAACAAAGGATTTTCATCGCTAAAAGAAAGGAAAATATGTCTCAATAATATTAGCGACGGATTAGCAACATCATCGCTAAAAGAAAGGAAAATATGTCTCAATAATATTAGCGACGGATTAGCGACAGAAAATATTCGTCGCCAATTATATCCGGCAACGAAATGACTTATTGATTTAGTGACAAAATTGATGATACTTGCGACATATGTGTTGTCGCTAAGAGTAGCAATAGATACAAACCGTAGCTAATTCATCGCTAACTTAGCGACGGATTCAATTTTTTTGTTAGTAAAGGGTTAGCTACAAGAAAAATAGCGACGGACACAAATCTGTTGCTATTCCATCGCTAAACAGGTGTAGCGATAGAAATATACTATTTAGCTACGAAATTCGTCCATCGCTAAAGTCAGTTTTTTGTAGTGTAAGACCTTAACGAGCAGAAACAAAGCCTACAAAAAGCCTCCAAGCCTCACATCAAATAGCGTAAGTGCCATTGTTGCCGGCTATGCAAGCCTCTGGGCCTCACATCAAAAGGTCTCTACGACCTTACATCGTAAGAGCCATTATCGCCAGCCTAAAAAATGACAACTTGAGGATTAAAGTGAGCCCGAATCGTAATCGGATTTGGAGACCGGATCCAAAATAGTTAACCTAAGCAAAGCTTTGGGCCTCAAATCAAAAGGTCATCGCGACCAAACAGCGTAAGTGCCATTGTCGCCGGGAAAGTAAAGCCTCTGTGACCCATATTAAAAGGTCTCTACGACCGAACAGTGTAAGTGCCATTGTTGCCGGCTAAGAAAGCCTCTAGGACTCATACTACAAAGTCTCAATGACCAAGCAACATGAAGACCACCACCACTGGCCGAGAACTCAAATTAGATTAAAGGGTCGATTACAGCTAGAGTCGCAACACGACTCGGAGACTGGATCCAAAAATCATAATACTCCCAAAAACATGACATCGATGCCATTATCTCCATTCGGAACCTCTGAAAAGATTAAAGGGTCAATTACAACTCGAATCGCAATCCGACTGGGAGACTGGACCTGGAAAATCACCAAACGCCCAAGGGTAGAAAGTAAGAATCTTTACCGCCGGCTCAAACAGGCTCAAGGGTAAATTAAGCTCGAGTCGGATCTCGACTCAGAGACTGAGCCCGAGGATAATTCAACCACAAAATGCCAGAAGGCACGGCACAAACAACGTTATCAACAGTTGAGATAAATGTTCAGGTCGCACGCCCGCAAAATTGCTTCGGCCCAGGAGCACAAAAGGTCAACACCCTCCACCCAGGCAGGCAAAAAAGGCTGGGAGGCCAGTTGAAGACATAATGCTTTAAAACTCTTCATATATTACATACGAAAAAATATTCTCCACTAACAGGTACATCATGCGCGCGCCCTGAATCAGATTACAAAATGGTAGAATCTATATCTTTGTACCAAAGGGCTACAGCCCGTCAAGTTCGCTCTTTGCAACGTACATAAGGAGTGACCAAGTGTCACCCTCGTCCACCCTTGCTTGAGATAATTCATCTGAGAGAATAAAGCTACTCGCTCTAACCTCCTCGAATACTTCTCTCTAGGATCGGCAGCGAACATATTCCTCGATCCTCCTCTCACGATCAAGGGCTTGCCTCAGCTTGGATTGAGCGTCGGCACCCTCCTTTATGCAAATCACCATCTCACGGCCAGCCTTGGTTCGACTTAATGCCGCTTCCGCCCGGACCTCAATTATCACGGCCCTGACCTTCGAAAGGATGGACTTAAGTCTCTCGATCATATTCGCCTAAACTTTTGCATTACCAGGGGTCAAGTTAACCTAGACCTCGAAGGCAGGCATCCTAGCCGAGGCACTCATCTCATCCAAAGCTTGAGTTCACACTTGAGTTCTCAGCTCCTCGCAAGCGTCCCTGACACGGTGCACATCACCTTTAAGGTACTCCAAGGGCCACACCTTTTTCTGCAACTGATATGGCTAGAAGAAATTAGCCTCAAAATTAGAAAGATACACAGAACGTGCTACAGGAAGTTACCTGCTCCACCAAATAGCTCTCATATTTCAAGCTCCGATATGCCTCAAATCGCCAATACTGCAGCTTAACTTCGTTCTCCTTGCAAAGAAGCCTAAGGGATTCTCCCTCATCCAGAATCCTCTGGAACTTGGCCTTTTGATGAAACAACTCGGACTTACGCCTATCATAGGTCTGCACAGGAAAAATTCAATAAGAAGAGGAAGATGCGGGGTATGGGAACATTTGCAAACAAACTCACCACAAAGTGAAGACGGCAGATTTCCTCCAGATCAGAACACGCTCTTGTTAGTTATGCTCCTGCGACCCCAGAAGAAATGGTCCCGACCATCAAGTGCCCGCCCAAGGGAGCCATCTGCCGAGAAATAGGCGCCCTAGGGACAGCCGACCTGGGCGATGCCCCATCCTAAGAAATACGAGCCCGACCGGCACCACGAAAAGCTCCTTCACATTGTAGGCTCCGGTCCCTATTGTTACTTCCATCTCTCAACCCAGAGGCCGACGACTCCATCTCCCTTTCGAAAAAGAACTGCTTCGCCCCGAAGAACCAACCAATATCTACAAAACAGCAAATTTACCACAAATTGGATGGGAAAATGTCACCTCGGGTACATATCAGCAAGAGAAAAGCAACATACACACGTAACTTGATGATCTACTCCCTGCCTGATGCGAGACATAGCTCGCCACCCACTCTCGTCGCAAATGAATGGGTCACCAACCTCCGAACCCAGCCGGGATTTTTGTTATAAACAAAATCTAAAAGAGCGATAAAGCGCCTCAGTTACATGCATGATTCCACCCTTTGGGTAATGGCATGAACTCCACAAGAATAATATCGGTCGTTTGGACTCGGACGAACCAACTAGCCCACTCTCGATCTCTGCCTTCCTCATCGTCAACAACAAAGGGCGTGGCGAACGATCCCTCAAAGTTAGCAGTCCTCGATGATGAAAAGGCCGATATAGCCTGATAAGTTGGTCAAGTGTGAATTCAAGTCCGGCTTTCTCCGCAAAGAATCTCATCATCAATACCGTTTGCCAAAACGACGGATAAATCTGTGCCAGAGTAACCAGATACTTCAAACAAAAATCGAGTACGACCTTGTCAAGAGATCCAAATGTAAAGGGATATAGGTACACACTCAACAACCCATCAGTAGAGTCTGCAATGCCTTCACCTGGGGCAAACACGCGCAGTGTCGCCCCCTACTCCACCCGCAGTATCGCCTCACCATCTCTAAGTTTTCCTCTCTTATCAAAGACTCCGTCTCCATAGTGAAATCCTTCGACTCTCCAATGCCCAGGACAACACTCTCTGCCCTTTGCCATACCGGTTCCGAGGTGGTCGCCATGACTATGATAGAACTAGTAAAATAAAGCAAAGAAGCACCAACGCTTTTCGCACTCTAAAAGACAGGGAGCCTTATGCCGAAACAAGAGAGCAACTGCCCAAAGATAATGAAGTATCGCAGGTACCACCCCTTTTATGTGCAAGATGCAACAGTGATTTGCCTACTCGATGTAAGCTCCAGGAAGTCAATAATGGCCTTGGTACGAATCAACGGGTCGATGCATAACCCAGGAAATGCCCTCTAACAAACAACTAAGCTCGATGGACTGCACGAGTTATCTCCATGCTTGAGACAAGCATTTTACATTTAGGGCCCCTGGCCCCTAAGAAATAAGGTCCTGATGAGCTCCAAAGCACCAATATTAGAGGCAAGGCGTGTGCTCGGGCTCACGATCCCCTATCTGGAGGAGTAAAACCCAAAAGCTCCGATCTCTGAAGCTCCACGAGGCCCCGAAGAAGTGCCCCAAACATAGGCAAACTCCTCAAACGGAAGCCAGCCTTACACTCCCTGAAAGAGTTATCCACTTCAAAATCAACAAGGCTTACCGAGGCACCCAAAGAAGACCTTCATCAAGGGTAGCATTCCCGAAGTCCCCGAAATTTGACGCGTGATCTCCAAACAAACCAGCGGACCCTGATAGCTCGAGCTCACCCAGTCGGCCCTCCATCGGTCTGAAGTGCGACAGAAAAGGTCGGGGAAGAACCTTGCCAATCAGCTGGAGACTAGAACAAGCTATCATGGCAGGCTACAACAGCCCATAAACAAAAGAAGGCATTCAAAAACCTTAAGGGCGTAAGAGCAAGCAAACACAAAGAGGGAGCAGAAGTCTATCTCATGTGGCCTGAACAGATCATCTACATCCAAATCAATAATGGCCTCGGGGTACCCCAAAGGTGGCCTGTATATAGGGCAGTACTCCTGGAGGCCTTGGAACTTAGAATAACTCGGGAGACTCTTATGGCACCGATCTATTGGGCCGACCACTAGAGGCTGTACCAAAAGGCGACAATAGGACCGAAAGGAACCCATGTTGATCAACAAAAAATCAAGGCAAACACATACGTCTAAGTAAAATATCAGTAATCATCAGCACAAAAAGATACATTCAAAAAGCCTCGAAGGGCATGAAGGCATACAAAAACAGAGCAAATTCAAAAGCATAGGTCAACAAAGTTTATTTCTCATTTATGAAGTTTTCAAATACAAATAGCCCCAAGGGGTCACGACGTTCGATTAAAAAGTCCTCAAAGAATCATTACATACAAAGTACCAAAGGTTACAAAGGGGAAAACATAAGGAAAAAGCCTAAAACCTACTCTATCCTCGAAGGAACTATCTCCAAGATCGCCCTCGGAAGCCCTATCTCAGCTGTCCACTTTGATGTAGCCAAGGAAAAGAAACTAGGGAGCAGGAGGGGATGACTAGACGCCATGTCTCTTTGAAGCTTGAGGATCCTCTTTGGCCAAGGGAGATTCGGAGACACAGCGGACAGAACAACCCTCGGTCCCGCTTGCATGGCTACTTCAAATAAATTTCTTCGAGTGTCAAGTCGTGCAAGCTCCTGGCTTGGGGCAGAGTTCCACGTCGAGCCCGGGTATAAAGGTGAGCAGAGGTGAATATTTTGAGCCCCTTTTTGAACAGCGGTGCATAATTCGAACGACCATCTACGTAAAGGTAACACTAACTCTCCATCCATCACCATCTCGAGCCAACGATAGCAGCAGCGACCTACATCTCGACGACCACAGCAATATCGGAATAGCATGTTTATGTTCCATAAAGGGAGGCCCCGGCAGAAGGCCTCGACACGGCCTGAAAGAACTTCTCCAGATAGCCCTGAGATGAAACGACTCCGTTATGATAATCAAAGGTGAAAGAATATGATGGGAAGGAAGAAGCAAAACATACCAGCAAAAGCATTGGGATGGAGGATGCAGTTCTACAAAACGGCCTCATTTATAGGAAAAAAATAACACGGTCCTCGATGCTCTAGATGATGGATCGGTGGAGGTAATTACTACTTCCTTGGAAAAAAAAATCGACGGTATTACTCCCGCCTCGAGGAGCAAAAGTGACAGGACATCGAAAAGAGACCCACGAGACATGCCATCTATCACAGAAGATTGCACCGCAATTTGAATCGCCAGCATAGTGTCGTCAAAAAGAGCTCGAGAAGTCGAGAGTCAAGATTGTTTCACATCACTTCGTTATGAGAAATGCGAAGACTATCTGTACACGGTAGCAAAATCAAAAGATTTGATTTTTTACTATCGAGACATTTTGGGAGCCTTCCCCGAGATCATGAGGGTGAAAGGCCACGATTGAGTTCTTGGCCTCAGGGCTCATCGAGGTTCAGCTCGAATGAAGCAAGGCCCGAAGCCGGGATAAAAGAGGAAGTCTCCAAGGCACATGGCTGCATCTGACAAAGACGGCCTATTTGGAGCCTACTGTGAGGTCTTGCGTCAAGCCGTCCTATCTTTGTACTCTTACAATTAATATACATATACTATACCGAGTCACCTCACCTATATAAGGGGGACTCACCCTACCTTGTAACAGACTGATGTTTCTCCACTTCTCCACAATGCAATAATCTTTCTCTCTCTCTCTCTCTCTCTCTCTCTCTCTCTCTCTCTCTTTCTTATAAGATATCTACTTCCATTGACCCCAAGGCCGCATTAGTACTTTATTATTTTCTTTACTTGTTCTTTATTATTCGGCTCAAGATTAGTAGTATAGAGCTTTATTTATCTATATCTTTACTTGTTATCCCCTTCCCGAATATCCCCAACAAGCTCGAGATAGGCTCCGAGGTATCTACCGACCTGCTTTGCGCTTGGGGAACGTCTCCTGACTGGTTTGATTGTTGCTTTGACTAACTCGATATCTACTATTTTACTTCACGTTTTAGCACTAACAACCATTTCAAACTAGCTCAGGAATAGATCATGTATTTTTAAAATCCCATTTACAAATCTAATTGTTGTTTCCATTTTCACGGTAAACAGCCACTAAAGGCTCCTTCACATTGTGGGCTCCGGTCCCTCTTGTTACTTCCGTCTCTCGACCCAGAGGCCGACAACTCTATCTCCTCTCCTAAAAAGCATTTCTTCACCCCGAAGAACCGCCAATATCTACAAAACAGAAAATTTAGCATAAAGGGGATGGGAAATGTCACCTCGGGTACATATCAGCAAGAGAAAAGCAACATACACACGTACCTTGATGATCTACTCTCCACCTAATGCGAGACATAGCTCGCCACCCACACTCGTTAGAAGACGAACAGATCACCAACCTCTGAACCCAGCCAGAAAAATTGTGAACTAGGCCTAGCATCCACGAAGTTGGTACAACAAGGAAATAGCATTGGTTACTTGGCCCATTTTTGCCATGAACAAAATCTGAAAGAGCGACAAAGCACCTCACTTGCGTGGATGATCGCACCCTTTGGGGAATGGTAGGAACTCCACAGGAATTATATCGGTCAACTGGACTCGGACAAACCAAATGGCCCACTCTTGATCTCTGCCTTCCTTATCATCAACAACAAAGGGTATGGGCGAACGACCCCTCAAGGTTAGCAGTCCTTGATGATGAAAAGGCTGATATAGCTTGATAAGATGGTCAATCGTGAATTCAAGTCCGGCTTTCTTCGCAAGGAATCTCATCATCAACACCGTTCACCAAAATAATAGATGAATCTGCACCAGAGTAAACCCATACTTCAAGCAAAAATCGAGCAAAACCTTAACAAGAGGGCGAAAAGCAAAAGGATATAGGTACACACTCAAGAACCTATTAGCAGAGTCCATGATGCTTTCACCTGGGGTAAACACTCGCAGTGTTGCCCCCTGCTCCACCCACAGTATCGCCTCTCCATCTCCAGGTCTTCCTCTCTTATCAAAGACGCCGTCTTCATAACGAAATCCTTCGACTCTCCAGCGCCGGGGACAACACTCTCCACCCTTTGCCATACCGGCTTCGAGGTGGTCACCATGACTATGGCAGAACTAGCAAAATAAAGCAAAGAAGCACCAACGCTTTTCGCACTCTAAAAGATAGGGAGCCCTATGCCGAAATATGAGAGCAGCTACCCAAAAATAGTGAAGACTCGCAAATAAGCCAAAGCCACCCCTCTTATATACAGGAGGCAATGGCGAGTCGCATACCAGATGTAAGCTCCAGGCCTCAATACGAATCGACGGATAGATGCCCAACCCAAGAAAAATCTTCCAACAGACAACTAACCTCGATGAGCTGCACGAATTATCTCCATGACTCGAGACAACATTTCGCATTCAGAGCCCTCAGTCCCCTAGAAACGGGGTCACGTTGAGCTCCAAACGACCAATACTAGATGCAAGGGGTGCGTCGAGGTTCGCGATTCCCTCTCTGGAGGAGTAAAACCTGGGAGCTCCGATCTCCAAAGCTCTATGAGGCCCCAAAGAAGTTCCCCGAACATAAGCAAACTCCTCAAACGAAAGCCAGCCTTACACTCCCTGAAAGAGTTATCCACTTCAAAATCAACAGGGCTCCCCGAGGCACCCAAAGATGACCTTTATCGAGGGTAGAGTTCCCGAAGGCCCCCGAATTCGATGCGTGATCTCCAAACAAACTAGCGGACCCCGATAGCTCAAGCTCACCCAATCGGCCCTCCATTAGTCCGAAGTACAATAGAAAAGGTCAGGGAAGAATCTTGCCAATCAGCTAGAGACCATAACAAGCTATCATGGCAGACTACAATGACCCATAATCAAAAGAAGGCATTAATAAACCCCGAAGGGCATAAAAGCAAACAAACAAGAGGGGAGCAGAATTCTATCTCATGCGGCCTAAAGGGATTATCTACATCCAGATCAATAAGGGCTTTGATGTACACAAAGATGGCCTACATCCAGGGCAGTCCCCCCTGAGGCCTTGTAACTCAGCATAACTCAGGAGACTCTTACAACACCGATCTATCAGGCCGACCCAGAGATTGTCCCAAGATACGACAATGGGACCAAAAGTAACCCACGTCAATCAATGAAAAATAAAGGCAAACACTTATGTCCAAGTCAAGTATCAACAATCATCAATATAGAAACGTACATTCGAAGAGCCTCGAAGGGCATGAAGGCATAACAGAAGTAGAACAAATTCGAAAGCAGAGGTCAACGAAGTCTATTTCTCAAGTATTCAAGTACAAAAGCCCCCGAGGGGTCATAACGTTCGATTATAAAGCCCTAGGAGGGTCATTACATACAAAGTGCAAAGGCCTACAAGCATCTACAACTAAAGCAGGAGAATGGGGGGATGTACGTGTGATAAAATACGGGTGCCCGATCCACCCTCGAGGGTCCATCTCTGGTTTCAGTATCCCCGGGCGCCACACCCTCGAGCACGTATCCTTGAGGGTCCCGAATTCCCAGCTCAATCTCCTAAAGGATCTCCACCGGGAAGACGAAGGAGAGAAAAAGAAGGGGACGCAGAGGAAGCAGAGAAAAGAGACATGGACCGTCGAAGCCGAAGCTTGAAGATTCGGCGGGCCCCTGCCTCAACTACCGGCGGTGCCACTTTATCCCTTGGGAAAGAAAGAGTCATAAGATTAAAGTTCCATACCAGGCCTAGGTAGAAGAGTGAGCAATGGTGCATACTCCGAAAGGCTATCTACGAAAAGGTGAAACCAACCCTCCATCCATCATCATCTCGGTCCAACGGAAGCAGCAACGGCTTACACCTTGATGACCAAAACAATATCGAAATAGCATATTTATGTTCCACGAAAGGAGGCCCTAACAGAAGGTCTTGACGCGGCCTAGAAGAACTCCTTCAGACAGCCTTGAGATGAAAAGCTTTCGTCATGACAATCCAAGGTGAAAGAAGATAATGGGAAGGAAGAAGCGAAGCATACCAGCAGAAGTATTGATATGAAGATGCAACACCATGACACACCCTCATTTGTAGAGGAAAAACAACACGATCATCAATGCTATGGAAGATGGACCGGTGAAGGTAATTACTACTTCTTCGAAAAAATTAACCGACGAAAATACTTTTGCCTCAAGGAGAAAAAATGACACGACATCAAATATAGACCTATGATATATGCCATCTGTCACAGAAGATTACGCCGCAATTTGAATTGCTAGCTTAATGTCGATAAAAGGAGCTCGAGGAGTCAAGTGTCAGAATCATTTCCCATCACTTCGTCATGATAAACGCACAGACTATCTGTACATGGCAAAATCTAAAGACTTGATTTTTTTTACTATCGAGACATTTTGGAACCCTTCCCCGAGAACCTGAGGGTGGAAGGCCACGATCGAGTTCCGACATCAGGGATGGTCTTGCGCCTCTTCACGAGGGTGATTAAAGTGCAATGAAATGCCTTAAAGTTTAATAAGGTTCGTGAAGCATCTGGCTGAGGCTAAGATCGAAGGAAGCAAGGTCCGAGGCCGGGATAAAAGAGGAAGTCTCCTAGGCACCTGGCTGGAACTGACAAATCCGGCTTACTTAGGGCCTACTGTGAGGTTTTGCGTCAAGCCGTCCCATCTTTGTACTCTTGAAATTAATGTACTTGTACTATACCATGTCCCATCACCTATATAAGAGGAACTCACCCTATCTTGTAAAGGACTGATGTTGCTGCACTTCTCCACTATGCAATAATATCTCTCTCTCTCTCTCTCTCTCTCTCTCTCTCTCTCTCTCTCTCTTTCTCTCTCTCTTTCTTCTAAGATATCTGTCTCCATTGACCCCGAGGTCGCCTTAGAACTTTATTATTTTCTGCACTTGTTCTTCATTATTCAGCTCAAGATTGGTAGTATTGATCTTCATTTATCTATATCTTTACTTGTTATCCCCTTCCCGAATACCCTCGATAGGTCCGAGACAAACACAAGGCACAGCTCCGAGGTATCTACCAGCCTACTATGCACATAGGAAATGTCCCCTTACTAGTTCAATTACTGCTTTGGATAACTCGATCTTTACCGTCTTACTTCACATTTTGGAACTAACAACCCTTTTAAACTAGCTCAGGAATAGATCACATATTTTTAGAATCTCATTTATAAATCTAATTATTGCTACCATTTTTATGGTAAACACCATGCTTACCCAACTAACCCACTTCTTTGGATTTTGAATTATGTACCAAGATAGGGCGTCTCCAATGAGGCTCCTCATGAATAATTTCATGTGAATCCTTTCATACTTTCCAACTCCTATGAGCTTGTCATAGTATGTCCTTAGATGCACCTTTGGGTCACCTGTTCCATCAAACATCTCGAACATGGGAGGTTTGTAACCCTCTGGCAGTTCTACGTCCATTTGAATGCACAAATCCTCATAGTTCAATCCGTTAATGCCTTTACCCCCTTCGACACCTTGGACTCAACTTGTGAGCTTCTTAATTTCTTCTACCATATTCTTTATGAGCAGGTCCTTCTCGGTAGACTCGGGTATGTATAGGGTTTGTTGTGGAGTGTGGGATAAAGTTTCCACATATATGGGGTTGCTTTGATGGACTCCAGGGATTTGGGTGTAGTGGTGGCCATTGGTTGTGTTTTTGAGGATCGGGGGTAGGTTGTGGTGTGTTCTAAGGAGTATGATAAGTAGTGGTTTGTGGATACTGAGTTGGCTGATGATGATGTTGTGGAGGAGTTGGTACTGGTGAAGGATTAGGGTTTTGAGACGGTGTGGCGTATTGGTGAAGTGCGGGAGGATTTTGCTGGTTTTGTGTGCTTTGGGGAGGTACTAGGTTTTTGGTGTTTTGTTGGTTGATTTTGGGGACATTCAAGGTAAGGGAGAGGTTTTCCAAGTTACGGACCTGCTCGAGTTCCCCTTGTAACTACAATATCTTTTCTTCCAACTGTAAAACCAAGTCATTTGGTGCTGGAGTGCTTCGACCATTTGAAGTTTTGAAATTTTCTTCATGTTTAACATTGTCTTTCCTGATATTACTTATGTCATCCATTATGGCTTTTCCTTTTCTTTTTAGATTACTTGGTGGAGGAGGAGGTGGAGGACCTCTTAATCTGATATGATATGTTGATGATGCCAGTATGCACAAACCAACCTTAGGGGATGGGAATAAACAAATAAAAAAAAAGAAAAAACAAAAGGTAAATAAGTCAGTAGGAGTATTAAAAGGTTGTTTGCGGTATTTACACACATATAGAGATAAATTATAAATTTGCGTCCTAATTTGGGGACCTCATTGTGATCGAGGTAGGCCTAAGCGACATATAAATTTGGAGAAAATTGATGCCAATAATTGCGTCATTTCATTATTATGAAAAATAAACTAAATCCCTACTAACACAAAAATAATGATAAAGAGTTACTAATGGCATGTGCCTTACTACAACCAAAGCCCAAACGAGTATAGAAAGAAACTAAAACATAATTTTTAATCTATTTGATCCAAGAAGGACCTTCTCCACGCCTGGCCTTTTTGGCTCCATCGATCAAGTTCCCCAGGCTGTGCATGTCCAGCAGCAGATACGCCATTGATAGGAGACCTCCTTCATTTTCATCCATGTTTTGATAGCATGTAATAAACCCCCACTTCCAACTGAGAGGTTGTGAGTTTGAGTCTCCCCAAGAGCAAGGTGGGAAGTTCTTGGAGGGAAGGATGTCGGAGGTCTATTTGGAAACAACCTCTCTACCCCAAGGTAGGGGTAAGGTCTGCGTACACACTACCCTCCTCAGACCTCACTAAGTGGGATTATACTGGGTGGTTGTTGTTGTTGTTGTTGTTTTGATAGCATGTAACCCCGTTTCTCATCTCCCCTTCCAGCTCTATCAGTCCCTGCTCTAAATAATCTAACCTTTCTATTGATTTAGTAGCGATTTCTCTCCATTCATTGATTGCTTCCATGTTCACTTTGTGTTGTTCCAAATGTCTGGCCTCATATTCAAAAATCCTTTTGCGTAACCTCCTATAATGACTTGGGCCTTTGCAGCGTCGTCTATGACCCTATTCCTCAAATCAATCCCTAGTTTGACTTCCCCTTCTATGTCATCGACCAACCATGATGGATAAAAGTGCACATGGCATTGTCTATGACCCTACCTAATTACTATCTTTAAGTTGTTTACATAAAGCACACTAGTCAATTTTAAGTTGTGTCCTACGCGTGCACTACCCCTCCCATTCCTATGGTCCAAGAGGTATTTGGACCTATATTTCAGGGTGGTTCTAGACTTTAACTTAGGCTGCTCAAAATGCAAAAATACTAAGCGAAGTATAGGCTCAAGTTAGCCTCCGCATTTAGACATCAAATGCACGCCAAATTGGTTAACATTGACAGATTTTATTAATTTCAGAATCCTATAGGCAGGATATCTATGTGATATTAAATGAAAAAACAAACAGGCATGTACAAAATCAATTTCTTATTGCGATAAGTAAAACTTAGATACGTTTGCCTACTGATTTTAGCATAATATGATTAAGCCTATTAGCATGGTATCTTGGGGTTTTATATGATAGTATACAGTGGCAGGTCACAGAAACAGATCCAAAATTATTTGTTTGAATCCTATATTCATGTTTTATAGTGAGGGTAACATCACAGTATTTGGAAACTCGGGCATAATTTATAATTAAACAAATTCAGGCCTGTAAACGTGCATTCTACAATTTGCTGTAGTTTTAGATCCTATTGGCATGATCTCTACAATTTGATCTAGTTTTAGATCCTATAGGCATGATTTCTAGAATTTGATCTAGTTTTACATCCTATAGGCATAATCTCTATAACTTGAACACGTAAATATGTAAACAGGCATTTTGTACACATATTGGATCACACCATTTCCTATACACATGGTTTCTAACAAAGCAAAACATAACAGAACCAATCATTAAGTCTATAGGCATGGTTGCTCGTATAGAATGATTAAACATAATAAGGTACCTATAGGCATGATTTCTAGCACATCACATATAATAGCACACTGTTAGACTTATAGGCAGGATTTCCAACACATTACATATAATAACACATTATTGGACTTATAGGTAGGATTTCTAACATACTACATATAATAACACATTGTAGGACCTATAGGTAGGATTTCTACCCAACATTTATTGCAAAAAATAATTACTAAAGACCAAAAATTAATGTAATGAATTACAAAATAAGTATAACTATAGGGAGCCTACAACAGGCCCAAATACACCAGGACAAGCCTGGCCTTTAACCCACATCAGCTCCAAAATTCATGTTCATAGATAAAAAACAATAAGTTGTTGAGTGATTCCCCCATATATCAAAGCTGAGTATACAAAACCCAAGTCCCTAGTGTGTCAGACTTCCCAAGGGCTTCAAAAACATAGGCAAGTGCTCACACTTGAGAGATTGATTAGAAATAGTTAAGAGAGAAGACTAGGGACCAGGTCCTAGTGCGTCAGAGTTCACAAGGGTCTCACATGAACCCTGAGCATTGCTCACACTAGGGACGCCAAAGGATAGAATCTAAATAGACTTGGCTTTCAACCGGCTATGAATAATAATTAAGAAGGACAAGATAGTAAATGAGTAGAATGGAGTTAAGGGATTTCACTGAATAACAAAATCTAATTGAACAAATACACACAAATGACAGACATGCTTAAATTTAGGCAGACTTAGTCAAGTTTTAGGAATTAAACTCAGTCTCAAGTCACAAAAAAATAGATTTATAATGATAAAAGAGGTCCAGATTAGGTTAAGTGCAGAAACTAGTGTCATAAGAAGAAAATAATTAGCAACAGATCATGACATGCTAGGGACTAATTAGGGCAGTTGCTAGAGGTGACAAAATATGATGAAACAGGATCAAACACACCATATTATAGCAGGTTCAGCAAATAGATTTGCATACATCTTATACATAGTTAGCTAGCCCATAGAAGAAGATATGAGAACATGTTCAAAGAGTAGAATTATAATAGAATTAAACTTGAAGATGTAATAACATTTAGGATAACATAGTTCATTAGATGAAATGGCAGATATTCAGAATGAAATGGTAAAAGACATGGTAACTTACCAGTTAAGATGAAGCAAGGAAGAAGGAATTCAACAATATGGTAAATATCACCAAACAAGAGCAAGAACTTGGAAATTTCTGGCCTTGGCTTCCAGCCAGCCAAGAATAAGAATATAGAACAAGATTATGCAATAGTGGAAGCACAAAGCCTTAGTTTATAGTGGTCTAGAGATTGTCAAACTTAGAACTTTTGGTCCCCTTTAAAGGGGGGTGGGAGGGGTTTAAATAGTGCAGAAAACTACACATAATATGGAAAATAATTAATTTAGACATCCAAATCAGTAAGGAAAGGTACATTTGAAACCCTAGTTTTAGGTAAATCATAGAAAATTGGCATAGAAATAAGGACACAATAATCACACAATGCGTAAAGATGAACATGGACAGGAAACTATTCAAGAGAAACCCGGAATTGAGCCAGATTTGGTTTGAGTAAAAAGGGTCTAAAACCCTAATTTGGGTAAACCACAAAATCAACAAAAAATAAGGCAAAGAATCACATATTTTGCATAAAATGAACATAGATAGGAGATTATTCAAAAGAAACATATAATCGAACCAGATTTTGTTCAGTTAGAGAAGATCTGAAGCACTATTTTTTTAGGGCAAATATGAATCAGCGAGATACAAGTGAATCCATACAAAATAACTTGTTTGGACTCTAAGTCATCCAGATTCAAGAGGTAAACATTGATTTGGACAGAATCAAAGTAGGGTACTTGCCATGTTTAGGCAACCTAAGTTATTTGGTAGAATAACCCAAATAAAGGAAAAACACCGAATGGTAAGTGAATGGGGAAAGAATCCTATTCGGAACAAGATTTGAGGGGATTTTAGTGAGGCAGTAGGGTTAGGGTTCATCAGAGGAGGGAAATAGAGGTCGGATTTGGGAAATAAGGGTTAGGGTTAGGGGGTGGAGATATAAGCAAATGGAGGGGTCATTTATTAGCCGTTGATAATTTTCGATCAACGGTTGTGATTTAGGCAAGGTTTGGTCGGGTTAGTAAAAGGGTAATTAGGCCAACGGTATTGAGCTTGGGATAATTGGGTATGTTTGGGTCGGAAATTAATTGAAAAATTAGGGCCAAATTTTAAATACCCTATTTATTAAATGGAATGATCTATAAATATGAGGGAAAATTGGGTATCAACACCGAGTGTTCCACTAGGTTCTCAGGCCACAATTCCAGCACCAGCTGCCACTCCACCTGCTCAACCAGCTCCAGGTAGAGGCCGAGGAGGTAGAAGTCACCTTAGAAGGGGAGGCCAGGCTAGATATTATGCTCTTCCTGCTCATACAGAGGTCGCTGCTTCCGATTTTGTCATTACAGGTATTATTTTGGTCTGCCATAGAGATGCATCGATTTTATTCGATCTAGACTCCACTTATTCCTATGTGTCATCTTATTTTGCCCCGTATTTGGGTGTATCTCGGAATTCTTTGAGTTCCTCTGTTTATGTGTCTACTCCTGTGGGAGATTCTCTTGTTGTAGACAACGTGTATTGGTCGTGTTTGATTACTCTTAGTAGTTTTGAGGCCAGAGTTTTTTTTATTATTAATCAGCATGGTAGAATTTGATGTTATCTTAGGCGTGGACTGGTTATCGCCCCATTATGATATTGTTGATAGTCATTCCAAGATCGTGATGTTGGCTATGCCTGGTTTATCGCGATTAGAGTGGAAGGATACCTTAGACTACACTTCCAGTAGAGTTATTTAATTTCTTAAGGCTCAGCGTATGGTTGAGAAGGGGTATAATGCGTATCTAGCCTATGTGAGAAAGTGTTGATACCCCTATAGTTGAGTGAGTCCCAGTAGTGAGGGATTTTTCTCATGTGTTTCCAATTGATCTTCCGGACATGCCGCCTAACAGAGATATAGATTTAGGCATTGATTTGTTGTTGGGCACTCAGCCTTCTCTATTCCTCCTTATCGTATGGCCCCTCTTGAGTTGAAGGAATAGTTATAGGAATTTCTTGATAAGGGCTTCATTCATCCCAACATGTCACCTTGGGCTGCTCCTGTCATGTTTATGAAGAAAAAGGATTGTGTTATGCATATATGTATTAATTATCGACAATTAAACAAAGTTACAGCAAAGAACTAGTATCCTTTGCCTCGTATTAATGACCTATTTGATCACTTACAAGGTGCCTGAATGTTTTCCAAGCATGACTTGCGTTCAGGTTATCATCAATTGAAAATTGGGGACCCAGATATCCCGAAGATTGCTTTCAGAACTCGGCATGCTTATTATGAGTTCCTTTTTATGTCATTTGGGCTGACCAATGCCTCAACAACATTTATGCATTTGATGCACATTGTATTTCGGCCTTATCTTGATACTTTCATCATTTTTGTTGAAGACATTCGGATGTATTTCTGGACTCGGGAAGATCATAGCAACACCTAAGGATTGTGCTTCAGACTTTGAGAGAGAAGAAATTATATGCAAAGTTCTCAAAATACGAGTTATGGTTGGATTCAGTGGCATTTTTGGTTCATGTAGTATGGTGTGAAGGGATCAAGGTGGATTTGAAGAAAACAGAAGCGGTGCAGAGTTGGCCCAAACCATCCTCAGCTATAAAGATCCAGTGATTTCTTTGTTTGGCAGGTTATTACCGTCGATTTGTTGAGGGATTCTCATCTATTGCAGCACCTATGACCAAGCTGACCTAGAAGGGTACTCCATTTTGGTGGACGAAGGAGTGTGAGGAGATCTTTCAAAAGCTCAAGAGAGCTTTGATTACAGCCCCAATATTGGTATTGCCTTCGGGTTTGTGGTCTTATACAGTTTATTGTGATGCGTCGCGAGTTAGACTTTGTGCAGTGTTGATGCAGGACCATAGGGTGATTGCCTACACGTCCAATCAGTTGAAGGTACATGAAAAGAAATATCCTGTCCATAACTTCAAGCTAGCAGCTATTATTCATGCTTTAAAGATTTGGAGGCATTATTTGTATGGTCCCTTGTGAGATCTATACTGATCATTGAACTTTGTAGCATCTATTCAAGTAGAAGGATCTTAATTTTCATCAGAGGACGTGGTTAGAGCTTCTTAAGGATTATGATATCACCATTTTGTACCACCCAGGGAAGGCCAATGTGGTGGCCGATGCTTTGAGTCATGGGGTAGAGAGGTTGGGGAGTTTAGCTTATCTACAAGCAGCAGAGAGGCACATGGAGTTGGATGTTCAGGACTTAGCCAGTCAGTTTATGACTTCGATATTTTTGAGTCGAGTCGAGTATTGGCTTGTGTGGTCTCTCAGTCTTCTATTTATGATCGTATCAGTGAGCGTTAGTATGATGCCGCCCATCTGCTTGTCTTGAAAGACATGGTGTAGCACGACATTGCTAAGGAGGTCACTATTGGAGATGATGGTGCATTGAGGATGCAGGGCAGGCTATGTGTGCCTAATGTGGACGATTTGCGTGAGTTATTTCTTCAGGAAGCAGACAACTTGTGGTACTCCATTCATCCAGGTGCCGCGAAGATGTATCACAACTTGAGTCAGCATTATTGGTATCATAGGATGAAGAAGAACATAGGGGAGTATGTTGCTCAGTTTCTAAATTATCAGCAGGTGAAGTATGAGCATCAGCGGGCCGGGTGGATTGTATTAGAAGTGAAGATTCCGCAGTGGAAATGGGAGCGGATCACTATTGAGTTCATTGTTGGACTCCCACAAACTCAGCGAAAGTTTGATGTAGTTTGGGTGATTATGGATAGACTGACCAAGTCAGCTCACTTCCTTTCTAGGATGACTACCTATTCTTCCGAGTAGTTGCCTTAAGTTTATATCAGTGAAATTTTTAGACTTTATGGCATACCGGTATCTATCATCTCTTACTGGGGTACGCATTTTACATCACGGTTCTAGAGAGTCGTACAACATGAGTTGGGTACACTGGTGGATTGGAGCATATTATTTCACCCTCAGATGGATGGACAGTCTGAGCGCACTATTCAAATTCTTAAGGATATGCTCCGTGCATGTGTGGTGGAGTTTGGAGGTTCTTGGGATTAGTTCTTGCCACTTGTGGAGTTTGCCTACAATAGCAGTATCAGTCTATCTTTCAGATAGCACCGTATAAGGCTTTGTATAGTAGGCCGTATCGGTCCCCAGTGCATTGGTCCGAGCTGGGGAGGCCAGATTATTGGGCACAGACATGGTTCAAGATGCTTTGGAGAAGGTTAAGGTGATTCATGATAGTCTCACATAGCCTAGTCCAGACAGAAGAGTATGTGGACCAGAAGGTTCACGATGTTGCATTCATGGTTGGGAAGGCCTTGCTCCGAGTTTCACCTATGAAGGGTGTTATTCAGTTCGCAAAGTGTGGAAAGCTGAGCCCAAGGTTTATTGGTCCCTTTGAAGTGTTGTGTCATGTTGGGGAGGTTGCTTATGAGCTTTCCTTGCCTCCCAGCCTAGCAAGAGTTCACCCAGTATTTCATGTCTCGATGCTCCAAAAGTATCATGGTGACTCGTCTCATGTGTTGGGTTTCATCTTAGTCCAATTGGACAAGGATCCACCTTATGTTGAGGAGCCAGTAGCCATTTTGGACGGGCCGGTTCGAAAGTTGAGGTCAAAGAGCATTATATTAGTAAAGGTTCTGTGGCGGAGTCAGCCGGTCAAGGAGGTGACTTGGGAGATCGAGCAAGATATGCATAGATATTATCCTCATCTTTTCACCACTTCATGTATGTCTCTATGCTCGCTCGAGGACGAACGAATATTTTAAGAAGGGGGGGATGTAACGACCATCTGATCGTTTTTAGAGTTAGAGCACCAGTCCTAAATTAACTGCTCCCCTTGTATCTTTTTTCTGCTATTGTGACTTGCCGGGAGGTTTCATTTTGGGTTTTAGAGTGTTTTGGGATACTTAGTCCCTAAATAGAGGCTTAAGTCTTAGAAATTGGACCGTAGTTGGAACTGTGTGAAGACCACTACGGAATGGGGTTCCGTCAATTTCATTAGCTCAGCTAGGTGATTCTGGGCTTGGGGGGTGTCCGGATTGTGTTTTGGAGGTTCGTAGCCTATTTAGGCTTGAAATGGCGATAGTTGAATTTTTGAAGATTTGGACCGGTGGTAGAACTTTTTATATTGGGGTCGTAATCTGATTCAAGAAGTTTGAGAAGGTCCGTAGTGTGAATTATGACTTGTGTTCATAATGTGAGGTCAATCAAATGTGGTTTGGTTGGTTTCGGCATCGATTGTTGTCACACCTCCTTTTTACGTTTAATACACCCCAAAAAGGGCGTAAAGGAGTTTTTCCAATTGAAGGACAATCGTAACGGGATTTATTTATTAATTATTCATAGTCGCCACTTGGGAGATTAATGGTGTCCCAAGTCACTGGTTGAATCCCGAACCGAGGAAACTATGACTCTGTTAACAGTCCGCGAACCAGAAATCTGAGTAAGGAATTCTGTAAACCCGGGAGAAGGTGTTAGGCATTCCCGGGTTCCGTGGTTCTAGCACGGTCGCTCAACTGTTGTATTTGATTTTATCTGATTTCAAAACATGTTCTAACTTATGTGCCTTTTATTAGTAACCCGCTCTTATTTTTATTTTAATAAGAATTGCAACATTGTGAAAATGCATCTCAAACCACGTCGCACCAGTGCATCCGTGGTTGTCAACACATTTCGACTCCGTTGAGATTTGGATTTGGGTACATAAATGTGCACCCGTATTTAGGAAGGTAATATTATTAAAATACGCGCCTAAAGCAACTACACGTTTATCATCTTTGCGGGAGGCCATGAAAATTCACTAAATGGCATACCTCGAATTCTAAGGGCAAAACAAGATTAAATGAGGGCCATACAGTTGTCATTTTTATTTGGCACGGCGCCCCTCACATTCACCACTAAATTATCTCATTTAACCACGTTTCCTATATTAATCTACAAAAAAAACAGAGAACTTGTGAAATTGCACTAGCTATATTATAATAAATGATTGGGCCATTGGTCATTACTTTTGGTCCAAATGATTCCAACCTCCCATAACCCATTTCTCAGGATCGCGTAAAACAATGGCCCACAACGAGTAAAAATAAAGATAAGCATTCCATTTAACAAGCGACCCAGCTATTCAAATGTTCAAAATACGCAAATAACCTGACTTACAAAAATGCTAGACAAGTGACAACTACACTTAGCTAATGTCAAAAGACTTCCCAGCAAGTTGAACATATTATTCCCCACACAGAACCTCCCCTAATCAATGCATCACAGAAAAGCTAGTAACTGAACAAAGAAGAGCAACTAAAATGAAGGTGGATCTAAGTATGGATGGGGCTATGAATTTTACTAACTCGATTGTTGACCTTCTCGTAAAACTGACGGGCTTTCAGTTTACACCTTCAACATACACACTCAACTCTCCTTCAAGCTAACAACTCATTTCAATACTCTAAACTGCACCTCCAATACAAAATGATTAACAAATTCAAAATAGATCACAACATGAGTGTGTGCAGTACCTCTCATGCTACAGTTCGTCATAACTCCAAAGAAACAAGAATTCCAATCAAGTAACTCAAATATACATATTTCAGCTCCAAGCTTCATGACACTTGTTATTCGTATGGACGCAGTTTAATGAAAGAATTTTTTTTAAAGGAAATGTAATGAGACAGTGGCTTAGTCTACTTTTCTTCAATCAAGCTCATGAAAGGCAGCACATAGAGATACGCCCAGCAAGGAACACAAACATCTAAGGTCAATTAGAAACATAATACATAAATTTCAAAATAGCGCACACAAAATCTAACTTGGCGCGGGCATGGTCACGACGACCCAAACACTTAGGCATATTTCTGTTTGAAAACCAAAGAGAATCAGTAAAGACAACTTCGAACAGATTCAGCTATTCTATTGCGAACCAACAGTTTCAATGTTCAAACGAAAACGTAACACAAAGGTTGGCAACTTACTTCATTAGACAAATGAATCAACTAAGATGAACCAAAATAAGGCTAAGAAAAATTAGGATGAAACTCAAACAATCCAAGCATCGGATTAATGAGTTTCAAAACTCATCGAGCCTTAGTAAAAAAAATAGAGAAATCTTTGTTAAGGAAAACAGCAGAAGATTTTATCACAGAGACAGAACCAAGTCACTAAAAAATTACCGATAAGAGATTAGACTACCCTTTATTCAGTTCAAAAAGACCGGTAATACTAATCTCTGCAAATTCGAAAACCTTGCGAAGTAAAGAAAGAACAATCGAATTGCCAACCTATCAACTAACAATGAACTTGCAAGAGATGAACTAGCACATCAAGGGCAGGGAGATCGACCATTGCAGTGTGCCTCAATGATAAACTAAGACATCTCAACAGATCTTAACCAAAGCCAAATAGAGCTCAAAAATAGAGTAGGAGCACGAACATTGACTTTCTGGGTTCACACCAAACCATGACAGGGTATAAACACACACAAACACTGAATTACGAATTAATAACGAATTGGAGAAGAAATGAACCTGAAATTGCTCTCAATATATTCGAACTTTCGACGATTACAATTTAATAAGAATTTCAATGACTGAGCACAAAAGGAGACAGAAATACAGCAGCGACAAAATCTAGCATGTACAGCAAACCAGCAACAATACTCGAACAGCTTTCAATTGAATTCCATTTTTAACCAAAAAACCAATACAAAAGAAGGGGTTAAATGTCAATATACTTCGACCTCCAAAACAGTAGTCAAAACCAAATCAGAGAAAGGACTCAACCTTTTTTATGTGTACCTCGATGAATCTAAAAAATAAAGAAGGAAGATAAAAATCCGAACAAAAATTTCAAGCCATAGCTTTTTCGAATTTGTTTTTAATTTATCTCCCGAAAAAAAATGAAGACCCCCCTTGAATCTCCAGGATAACCTCCTATTTATACTCACCTCTCGAAGCTTCTCCCTTCCTTCCCACGAAATTTCCACACACAAAATCCCCTCCAAAACAATTTTTTCCCCCGTTTCTGATGAGAGAGGGATAAATGGAAGGCTTAGATTAACGTGAATCCAATCTAACGCCCCCCATTTTTCCGTAAATCATCCAAAAGGTGAAAAATCCACAACAAAATTGAAGAGAGCATGTGAAGTAGAGAGAATCTGTCAGAAATCCGTTATAAATGGTGGTGAGGAGATATGGAGGAACGCGTGGTTGTGAGATTGAGTTTCACTCGCCTGAATTTTGATGATTTTGGGACGAATTTGGGTGCTTGTAGAAGAGGAATAGTGGCTGTGTCCGTTCCTGAGCTTGGCACTTAGGGTTCGTTCTTGGGATTTATGTTCTAATGGGAAATGGGGCAGGTTTGAGGTAATTTGGGCCGGGTCTGGGGAAATTTAGGTGGGTTGGGGCGTGGGATTCGGGCTGGCGGGTTTAAGTGAAGAGAGGGATGGGGCATTGAGGGATTTGGGCTTCAGAATTGGCCCAATTTCGTTTTTAACAATAGGCTCTTTTCCCTCCTCAATTCTTCTTCTTTTTTTTTATTAATTAAAAACCCTAGATTAAATTTCCAAATTTATTCAAATTGTAAAATTAAGTTACTTATCTAACTATAATATTTATAAAAATTAGTTGATCCTAAATTTAAAGAGAAAGCTTAATAATCCAAAATTAAAAGCTAAGAATGCAAAAATGAGCCATTTTTGTGATTTTTATTTTTTTTAAATAAAGTAACTAACTAATAAATTAATCCAAAAATGTGAACAAACTCTAAGTGCAATGCATGGTATTTTTTGTATTTTATATATATATATATATATATATATATATATATATATATAAAATATTAAAATGCATGAAATGCAACTAAATAAAGGAAAATTCCTAAAAAAATCAATAAAAATTATTTTGATATATTTTTAGGAGTTATCTTCATGTAGGGCAAAAATCACGTGCTCACAGCTGCCCCTCTTTGCTCGGAAACACGAAGAGTTTTCGTGTAAAGATAAGTGAGCAGAAACGAGCGATTTTTGCCCGTTTGAATACTCCGTGGGAAGCATTTTTGAAAGAATTGACCGCACCCTGCTTCATAGGTTGCCTACTTATCCTGGGCTAAACAGGAATCAAGTCAGTGCAGTTCAGGAGTGTCTGGTAGCTGGGACTACCAAGAGCTGTGATTTCACTGCTGTTGCTGCTGTTACTGCTCGCTGACCTCCTTATTACACCATGTCAAGATAAAAAGAAACTATCCTAAGCTATGAATTACAAAAAGTCCTATCTATGTCTTTAAACTTGTTCTTGTATTGCCTTGAACTTGTATCTTGTATTCTTCCAATGGAGTTCTTGTTGTTGCCTGGCGATGTTTTGCCATTCATCCTGATGTTGCTTGACTATTATAATTTGAAATATGTGTCCATTCTTCAGGTGGGCTCCTGCTTGCGATTGCTTGAAAAGATATTCCCTTGTTCTCCAGGTGGGCTCCTGACGGTGATACTTGGAAAGGTATTCCCTTGTTCTCCAGGTGGGCTCCTGATTGCGATGCTTGAAAATGTATTCCCTTGTTCTCCAGGTGGGCTCCTGATTGCGACAAAAATAGACAAACCAAGAAAACTTTCTGCCCCAGTATGGTGACTGGGCATATCGTGTTATCAGATATTAAAATTAAAAGCTAAAATTTGGATTGTACTTCCCTTGTTTTTCCAGGTGGGTGCCTGTTTGCTGCATTTGAAGAGATATTCCCTTTAATCTTCAGGTGGGCTCCTGCTTGCTAAATTTGAAAAGATATTCCCTTTATTCTTCAGGTGGGCTGTTGCTTACTGCGTTTGAAAAGATATTCCCTTGTTTTTCAGGTGGGTTCCTGCTTGCTGAATTTGAAAAGATATTCCCTTGTTCTTCAGGTGGGCTCCTGCTTGCAACAACCATACAAAACGAAGAAAATTTCTGCCCCAGTTTGATAACTGGGCGTATTATGCTACTGAATGTTAACTTGAAAGATAAGACTTGCATTATACTTCCCTTATTCTTCAGGTGGGTGCCTGACTGCTGCGCTTGGAATGTATTCCCTAGTTCTTCAGGTGGGCTCCTACTTGCAATGCTTGAAAAGTATTCCCTTGTTATCCAGGTGGGCTCCTGCTTCTAACTTTGGAAAGTTATTCCCTTGTTATCCAGGTGGGCTCTTGCTGCTACATTTCAAAGTATTCCCTTGTTCTCCAGGTGGGCTCCTGCTTGTTGAATTTGAAAAGATATTCCCTTGTTCTCCAGGTGGGCTCCTGCTTACAAAAAAAATTCTTTCTGTCCCTGTTCTAATCAAAGAAAAATTTATTAATATAAAAATGGTGGTTAGCTGCTGGCATTCTTGTTGGCCATGCTCCCGCTTCCGACTTTGCTCCGACTTGCTTCTTTGGACTTGCTTTGACTTGCCATGACTTCCCGGCTAACTTTCAAACCTTCTGATCCTGATGACCCAAATGTTTTACCTCGTGCTACTGTTTTGGTGTTTTTGTTCCCTTTTTGTGAAACTTTGCTTCTCCCTCCAATTATCTGCTTACCATTCTGATGGGATTTGCATTGGTCCTTCGCATTTTACTTTTCTTTTGACATGTACCGATCTCGTTATACCATACAACTGGGAAGTTGATAGTTAGCTTTGACATCCTTCTTTTGTTTTGAATTGCACTGACACTGAAACTTCTTATAGACAGACTTCAAGACAAATGAAATGCAATGACCTCGAAGATTTTGAGGATAGAAAGACTCTGAAAACGAACGAATTGTAATAAAGAGAAAAAGGATAGGACTTATCTAAGTGGAAAAGTTGATTCCATTGATCGTGTCATGCATTTTGGATTAACAAACTTAGTCTGTTCAATCAATCAACTGTCAATTGCCGCATTTGCTGTTCCATACCCAACTTTTAACAAAGCCCAAACCTCGCTTGTCTTGCCATGTTTCAAATATCTTTCAACCACATACTTCTTTTATTTGCCCATCTGAAACACTCACTTTCGCCTTATGGTGCCTGTGAGATTTTCACCAATAAGACTCTCTCATTTTTAATATTTCTCAAACTCACTTCGCCTTACGGTGCCCGTGAGGGTTTTCACCAATAAGACTCTCTCATTTTCAATTTTCCTTTATTCTGGTACCAGAGTGTTGTCCACAACATGAGTCACTTTACCTGCTTGTATTGACATTTCTTAAAATTTATCTGACGATTTTTCTTTGGACCGCAATGTGGCTTTTGGATGGGTTTAGAAAGAAGGGTATAAAGGCTCAAAATAATTCAAATGTGGGTTCAAAATTACAACTTTCGGAATCATATTTCTCGCAATAACCATAACTTCTGCCCCAATTTCATTCTTGGGGATTCTTGGACTTTTCCTTTGTTTTGACTGAACCTCAGTGAGGCTGCCTATGTACCCTTTAAGGATCAAGTCAAATGTAGTTCATTGTTGCGATGTTTCCTTCCTTCCATTCTTCTTCTTTTATTTTCTTTTCTTTCTTTTCTTTTTTCCTTTCTTTTTTTTCTTTTTATTTTTCTCTTTTCTTTTCTTTTCTTTCTTTTTTTTTCCTTTTTTTTCTTTTTCTTTCTTTTTCTTTTCTTTCTTTTCTTTTCTCTTCTCTTGTTCTTCTTTCTTTTCTTGTTTGATCCTCGAATTTTGTTGTTGATTCCGAAAGAGGGATACAAAAGAAAATATAATAAGGCTCAAAGCGATAGCAAAGGATAAAATGTTTGGATAGCAGAACAAAATGCCTTCATCATTTGAATCTTAAAACATATCAGATACAATCAGGTACATAAAGATAAAGAAATCATACATAATATCTCTTGACTGCATCAAAATTGATAGCCATTTCTACACATTTCCCTTCCACATCTGTTAGATACAATGCACCATTAGACAACACTCGTGTTACAACAAACGGCCCCTGCCAGTTAGGAGCGAACTTTCCTTTTGCTTTAGCCCAGTGGGGTAAGATGCGCCTCAATACCAATTGTCCGACTTCAAATTTCCGTGGATGCACTTTCTTGTTATAAGCTCTTGCCATTCTCTGTTGGTATTGTGAGCACGTGATTTTTTCCCTAAGCAAATTATTCCTAAAAAAATCCAAACAAAATGATTTTAAATTTTGTTGATATTTGTGGCATTTTTGTGTTAATTAGTTGCATAATAATTCACATTAAAAATAAAAAATAATGCATATGCATCAGGGTTTTTAATTTTATAATTTTTAGTATTAATTCATTTTTAAACAAATTAAAGGAAAATAAAAAATAGCATTTTTGTGTTGAAAATTACCAAAAATAGATATTAATTAGTTTTAAAATCAGAAAATAAATTCAAAAGAAAAGAAAACACAAAAGAAAAGAAAATACCGAAAATACAAAAAGAAAAGAAATACAAAACACGAAAGAAAAGAAAATACAAAACATAATACAAAAATACAAAAATAATTGGGCTAATACAAAATTAATACCAATTAGTAGCTCAAAAACGAAATACTTGTCCAGGCCCAAAGGGTGTCTCCCCCGGTCTGCCCAGGGAACCCAAAACGACACCGTTTAAATGCATAAGATCTGGACCATTGATCCTTTTAATCTAACGGTTATATAACATAGACCATTAATACATAAAACGACGGCGTATGATAACGTTAATCTTGGCCGTACATTTAGCTAATCCAACGGATGAGGATGCACTTTCATTAAAAGCAAACGATGTCGTTTAGAGGTGCAAATGATCTGGGCCATTGATCCTTTTAATCTAATAGTCATAAATTACCCATAGTCTTTTAATATATCAATTGTACAGACACTTAACTCATTTCATATCTTCCTTCTTCCCCATTCAAACCCTAGATGCCCCAATTCTCTCCAGAACCCTGCCGGAACCCTACCGGCGGGAGACACAACCTTTACCAATCACCCCACCATTAATACCACAGAGCCGTCGTGACCTCCTATTCCCACCACTCTACTTTCTTTCCTTCAAATACCTCCCGATCTCTTCGAATATCCGAATTTATCTCGTCGGGACCCTACCACCGGCGAGTGACACTTCACCCAAATAAACCCAAAATTACACCCTACCACCTCTTTGTTACCCTCAATCTGTTTCTAAAGGTTTTAGGCCTTAAAGGTCACTGGAGAAGCTCGAAGATGAGTCTGAAACTTCTTCGGTGACGCCAAAATTCAAGAAAAGGTCGTAAAAGGCCTCCTGGATGTCGGAATTGGTCCTTAAAAGGAAAAGAAGAAAAAAGAAAAAAGCAAAAAAATGAGACTGTCGGAAAAATAAGAAAAAGCTAAGTTTTTCTCTTTCTTTCTTTCTTTTGATTTTTTTTTGTGTGCATGTGTTTTAATTGTTTTCCAGTTTGTTTTTTGTTTTCTTAGATTACTAATTCTAGTTTAAAAAAATATTAGCTTGTAATTTCTGAAAAAAGTTAATTGGATATTAATGATACGATAGACGAATGTTGATTTGATTAAGACTTTTGTTGGTTTCTGAATTTCTTAATTGTATTAACTGTTAGTTCTTAAAAATTTTTATGTGTTAGAAATAATTGTTGTTTTGTTAAATTGTTACTTGTTAGTTTTAGAAATTAAATTGATAAATGTTTGTTATAGCTATTAGTGTCTGATTAATTTTGATCCGAAAATTAGCTAATATGGCAGGGGTAAAAAGGGTAACAGGTAGTAGGGTTATTTGGTGAATTTAAGTCCTATTCAGGGGCAATTTGGGGTACAACAAAGGTTTTAAATGTAATAAGTCTTAGGAGGTAGGGGTATTATGAGCATAATAAAAGGGTAGTTCAGTGAATACTGAATAGAAGTCGGGGCAGAAGGGGAAATATAGTAGAATAGAACATTCTAGATAGGGAAATATGGGTAATTCTGCATAAATAAGGGGTAATAATCGATTAACTAATAAAGAACAGGGATAAAATTGAAATAAAAGAGGAACTATTGGATAATTTCTGAAGTTTTGAATTTTCCTCCCTTCAAACTCTATAAATAGGCCTCAATTGTCCTCTTTCAATAAGTTTGGCAAATTTGAAATCTACTTAAAACACTTTTCTGCTATTCTCGATTTCAATTCTCATATTTCATCATTTCAAAACTCCAAAAAACATCAAAAATAGTTCAAAACCCTACTGTTTCATTGGTTCTCAAAGCAATCTGAAAGTTATTTGGTTCTGATTGTCAAGCGTGGTAGAAATTACATTGCATCATCCAAGTGTTTGGTTTCTCTGTTGATCTGTCACTTCTGTGGTTTAATCTGGTGTTGTGCTAAAGCTGTATCTGTTGATTTGCTCTTGTTGTTATTGCTGTTGCTGATCCCTGTTTTTGTTAAAGTTGACCTAGAAATCTCATTGATCTCAGTTATTTTTCAGGTACACAATCGCTTCTACTGCTATAATTCAAGTCATATGCAATGAAAACGAGTTCGATTGATGCTTATTATCTGTAGCATTATACATTTTATGTGTAATTAGATTTGAGTAGGTATAAATTTAGATAGAGTAATATGTATTCATTAGGAAAAGTTAATTGTAATAATGTTTTGGACTATTCTATATTCAAATTGTCATTATGCTATATCTGTAATAGGACTGTAATAAAAACTCAGAACTTATATAATTAGATCTAGGATTCAGATTATAAACTTAGATTTTATACATAACAATAGTTTTTTTCTCTGAAATGATCGGTAAATCTAAAATATATTTCTAGCTAAGATGTATGAGTTTATAACTGCTCTGCTTTGAAATTTGATACATGTGAAGTAATTGAGATTAAGTAATAAGGCATATGTTTTTTTTTGATTAAAAAATACTAGTTCACATTCTTATTTCAAGTTTAGTTCTGCAAATTTCGTTTCGCTTTAATTTTTTATAATAAAAGGAATTTACCAGTAGTTAAATAGCTAAACTAACTTGAATTTAAGACCGAAATTAAAGTAATCAGTAGCTCAGTAGTTAAAGCAGTATTTTTGAACAATTTGAGTAATTTAGTGATTAATTGTGTAAACTTGACTTGAGGTCGTGTTTAACTAATGAGTAAGGGAGGCCAGTCCATTTCCAAGTAGTATAGGGTCTTAGAACCTTCATGAATGGCTCAGATACATATTGTCTTGTGTCCAGTTGGGCCTTGGCCCAACTTATGACTGGCCTACCTTTTGATTAGTTGGATCATCAATTCTAAAAAAAATGATTATGTTTAAGGCCCAAGTTCTATGAAGATATAAAATTGTTGAACTCATAAACTCTAAATTAAATAGTTCTTAAATAATTGACTAGGATTTTTCATTCATTTTAGAGACAAAAACAAATAGAAAATATAGTATACTTTAGGATTTCTCTTTAATAATATAAATGAGATGAGCCTTGCCACAATTAAAGAATAAAATTGCAAGGTCCTCAATAATTGCTTACAAAAAATATTAGAATTGGAAGGACTGTTTAGCGAATTCCACAGTCTTTCTCAAAGTTAATTAACACCTAGATGCTTTAGGCGCGATTTATAATAATATTACTTTCTTAAATACGGGTGCACATTTATGTGACCCAAATCCAAATCTCAACGAAGTCGAAATGTGTTAAAGGCCACAGGCGTACTGGTACGGTGTGGTCCGAAATACATTTTCACGACGTTGCAATTCTTGTAAAAAATTCAACAATAAAAGCGGGTTATAAATAAAAGGCACATAAAAATAGAATATATATGGAAATCAGATAAAATCAAATACAACAGTTGAGCGATCGTGCTAGAACCACGGAATTC
>MU693877.1:0-24320 GCA_026770625.1 Nicotiana glauca
CTACAAATATCTGCAACAGTGTTAGCAATAAACTTACCTGTGTGACGTGAATTTATTATTCTATAAGCAATAATGTATTTTTGCATTATCCGCTCCTCATTTATTCAATGACTTGTAACAGTTAGATAATCACAGTCATATTACTCCTACCAATATCAGTGGTAATAGAAATATGATTAGTTATATGAGTAAATAAATACCGCAAATATTATTCATATTCATGTTTATATTTATAAATTTTGCTCTTAACTGTTGCGCAGGGCCAACCTTTATAAGTTGGATTAAAATTTTTTCTAATATAATGCACAAAGTTAGGGTTAGAAGGAAAAGTATAGGGTAAGCACATAACGGTAACCATCTTTGCTAATTCTTCACGATCTTTATTAGGATCGTAATATAAAATACCACCGGTCACAGGGATAATTCCTGGTTGAACTAGATTTGAACACGCACTAGGGTTAACCGCAGTATCTACACTTGTCCCCTCTTGCTGCACGTTCATTTGTAAATATTTAACTTTGTCTCTAGGGTGTGTTTGTATGTGCCTAGCCAAACTACCCGTATCGCTACGGTCTCCAGTATATTTATACGCCAGCAATTTCCCACAAGTTTTACACTTAGCCTTATTGTGTTCTCTTACTTGAGTAAAAAAATTCCAAACAATTGATGTTTCGAGGCGTTTAAAAGGTTGTCTATTAAAAGTAGGGGTTTGTACAGGTGGGTCGGGTGAGGCATCAGTTGGGTTATTAACAGGACTAGTAGGTGTATCATCTAAATCCGGTTGGGTTTCATCTACATCCTCATTTTCCTCATCATTTTCTAAGATAGTTTCATTAGGATAAAGAGCATTCATAACTTCTTCATTTAATTGTTGACCTGGTGCAACATTATGGCAAAATTGACTATCGAAAAATTGAAAACATGGGTTATGACTATCAAGAAATAAATGGAGCAGCAGGACGGTAACAGGTCTAGGTCGGGGAGCCGGGGAAGGGTAGTAGGTTGGCGACTACTTTTACCAATTTTAGCTTTTCCCTTACCACCAAATATTTTTTCAAAGAAAATGCCATATTAATTACAATTATGCAAACTAAAAAACACAAACATATATTCTTAAAACTTAAGAGTTGGAACGACTTTTCCGAATTGCTGAAGAACTTCTTGAAAATTGAAAATCGTTGAAGACTTGAAGACTTGAATACTTCAATTCACCAACTTCACAATTTTTCACGAAATTGCAATAATAAAATAAGCAATTATAGAAGAGAAATTAGATATAGATTGGGAGAGATTGAGAGATTGGTGAGTAAAAATGAAAGTATGAGGGGGTATTTATAGTTGAGAATTTGGAAAAAGTGTAATTATATAAAATTTACGGTTAAAATAAATTTTGGGGGCCAAATGGCTATTTTTTAAAGTGGCCAACGGATAAATTTTGAAGGCCAACGGCTAGATTTAAAAAATCTGACCGTTATTTTAAAAATAAAAAAAAAAGCTATTGGAGCCCGTTAGGCTCGTTGGTTCCGGTTGAACCGGCTCAGGCCCGCCTGCTGGTCCCGGGCTCGTGGGCTTCTTGAATTGGACCGACCTGTCACGGGCCTTGTTCACCATTTGGGACCGGCCCACTGGGACCGGCCCACCAAGCCAGCCCATTTGGACCGCGTCCCGATCTGGTCCCGGGTTGGGCCCGGCCCACAATGCAGCATTATTCATAGGCGACACTCGGAGCAATACCCGCTGGCCAACCAAAAAAGCCACATCTCAAACCTTGCGGTCTGCATAGCTTTTTTGCCTTGACTGAGCTGAACGAAGCCTATCCTGAATGATCCTGACCTTGTCCAAGGCCTCCTGAACAAGATCCGTACCCAACAACCGAGCCTCTCCAGGCTCAAACCATCCAACCGGAGACCGACACCGCCTACCATATAAGGCCTCATAAGGAGCCATCTCGATGCTCGACTGGTAGCTATTGTTGTAGGAAAACTCCGCTAAAGACAAGAATAGATACCACGAACCTCCAAAGTCAATAACACAAGCTCGGAGCATGTCCTCTAAATCTAAATAGTCCGCTCGGACTGACCGTCCATCTGGGGATGAAATATTGTGCTCAACTCAACCCGTGAGCCCAATTCTCACCGAATTTCTCTCCATAAGCACGAGGTAAACTATCTACCCCGGTCTGAAATGATAGATACGGGTACACCATGAGGGAGAACAATCTCCCGAATATAGATCTCAGCCAACCTATAAGAAGAATAGGAGACTACCACACGAATGAAATGTTCTGACTTGGTCAGCCTATCAACAATGACCCATACTGCGTCGAACTTCTTCCGAGTCAGTGGAAGTCCAGTAACAAAGTCCATAGTGATCCGCTCCCACTTCCACTCGGGAAGCTCAATCCTCTAAAATACACCACCAGGCCTCTGATGCTCGTACTTAACCTGATAACAATTCAAACAACAAGCCACATATTCTACGATATCCTTCTTCATTCTACGCCACCAATAATGCTGCTGCAAGTCCTGATACATCTTCGCGGTGCCCCGATGAATAGTGTACCGGGAGCTATGGGCCTCCTCTAAAATCAACTCTCGGAGCCCATCCACATTAGGCTCACATACTCGACTCTGTAATCTCAAGACTCCATCATCATCTATGGTAACATGATTGGCACCTCCGTGCTGCACTGTGTCTCTAAGGACACACAAATGGGGATCATCATGTTGTCAATCACAGATACGATCTAATAATGAAGAACGAGCGACCGTGCAAGCTAACACACGACTGGGCTCAGAAACATCCAGTATCACAAAGTGATTGGCTAAAGCCTGAACATCCAAAGCAAGCAACCTCTCACCGACCAAAATATATGCAAGACTGTCCATACAGGCTGACTTCCTACTCAAAGCATCGACCACCACATTGGCCTTTCCCGGGTGATATAAGATGGTGATATCATAATTCGTCAATAACTCCAATCACCTCCTCTGTCTCACATTCAACCCCTTTTGCTTGATCAAGTACTGAAGACTCTTGTGATCTATGAACACCTCACATGCCACATCATACAGATAATGCCTCCAAATCTTCAGTGCGTGAACTATGGCTACCAACTCCAAACCATGAACCAGATAGTTCTTCTCATGAATCTTTAAGTGCCTCAAAGCAGAGGAAATGAATTCGCCCTCCTTCATCAAAACTGCTCCAAGCCCAACATGGGAAGCATCACAATAGACTTTATAAGGCCCTGAACCTATGGGCAAAACCAACACCGGTGTCGTAGTCAGAGCTATATTGAGCCTCTGAAAGTTTGCCTCACACTCATTCAACCATTTGAACCGGGCACCCTTCTGGGTCAATCTGGTCTTCGAGGCTGCAATAGATGAAAATCCCTTCACGAACCGGCGATAGTAGCCTGTCAACCCCAAAAAACTCCGAATCTCTGTTGCTGATGCTGGTCTAGGCTAGTTCTTGACTGCCTCAATCTTCTTTAGGTCCACCTGAATACCCTCTACTGATAAAACATGACCCATAAATGCAACTGAACCCAACCAGAATTCACACTTCGAGAAATTAGCATATAACCGACTATCCCTTAGAGTCTGAAGAACCACTCTAAGGTGCTGCTCGTGCTCCTCCTAGATACGGGAGTATATCAATATATCCTCAATGAAAACTATCATGAATGAGTCCAAATAAGGCCTGAACACTCGGTTCATCAAGTCCATGAAAGTTGTTGGGGCATTTGTCAACACGAATGACATAACCAAGGACTCATAATGCCCGTACCGAGTGTGGAAGGCTGTCTTAGGGACATCGGATTCCCTAATCCTCAATTGATGGTAACCAGATCGCAAGTAAATCTTGGAAAATACCCTAGCACCCTAAAGCTGGTCGAACAAATCATCAATCGATAGTGGATACTTATTCTTGATCGTTTCCTTTTTCAATTGCCGATAATCAATACACATTCTTATTGACCCATCCTTCTTCTTGACAAATAACACCGGCACACCCCAAGGTGAGAAATTGGGTCTAATGAAACCCTTCTCAAGCAAATCCTGCAACTGTTCCTTTAACTCTTTCAACTGCGGCGGGGCCATACGATATGGTGGGATAAAAATAGGCTGAGTGCCCTGTACCAGATCAATGCAGAAATCAATATCCCTATCGGGTGGCATACCTGGCAGGTCCAAAGGAAAAACATCAGGGAACTCACAAACAATGGGCACATAATCAATAGAAGGAACCCCGGCACTGGAATCACGAACATTGTCTAAATAAGCCAAACACCGCTTCTCGACCATATGCCGAGCCTTCATATGTGATATAACACTGCGGGTAGAATGACGAGGAGTCTCTCTCCACTCTAAACGAGGCATACCCGGTAAAGCTATGGTCACAATCTTGGCAAAGCATTCCAAGATAGCGTGCTAAGGTGATAACCAGTCCATCCCCAATATAATATCAAAGTCAACCATGTCTAAAAGCAACAAATTTACACGAGTTTCTAGACCCCCAATCACCACAACACAAGAACGATGGATTCAATCAACCACAATAGAGTCACCCACCGGTATTGCCACATAAACAGGAATACACAATGCATCACTAGGCATGACCAAATACGGGGCAAAATAAGATCACACATACAAATATGTAGACCCCGGGTCAAACAAAACTGAAGCTTCTCTATCACAAACCAAAACCATACCTGTAATAACTGTATTTGAAGCCTCTACCTCGGGCCTGGCATAAATAGCATAACATCGAGGCTGGGCCCCACCACTCTGATCCACCTCTCTCGGATGGCCTGCTGTTGGCTGGACTCCACCTCTGGCGGTTTGAGCTCCACCTCTATGACCCCTACCTCTACCTCTAGCACCTCTACCCCCACCTCTAGCTGGCTGGGCAGGCTGTGGAACACCTAGTGCCTGAACCATGGCACGAGAACCGTGGTGCTGAGAACTACTCGGTGCTCGAGGGCAAAATCCAACAATATGACCCATGTCACCACAAGTGTAACAAGCCCTCGTCTGCTGAGTCTGCTGGCCCTATCGACCTGAATGACCACAACAAAAACTCTGAAGCGGCGGTGCACTGATAAGAGCTAGTAGTGAACTGAAGGGTTGTTGATCAGAATAGTTCATGTGAGAACCAGGGCCACCTGAGGCACCGTGAGAAACCTGGAGGGCTAACTAGAAAGGCCTAGAAGGATGACCCCTATCATACAAATCTCTGCCTCCAGATGAGGCACCACTGAATCAGCCTGACTGGCGGGGTCTCTTGTATGCCCTATGACCACCCCCCTGTGATAATACCATCTCAAGTCTCTGGGCCACATTGGCCGTCTCCTGAAAGGATATCTCGCTCGCAGCCTCTCTAGCCATTTGGAGACGAATAGGATGAATGAGTTCATCAACAAACTGTCTCACTCTCTCCCTCTCAATGGAAGTATAATGGGAGCATGGCGAGTCAAATCAATGAACCTGGTCTCGTACTGGGTGACCGTCATGGATCTCCGCTGGAGACGCTCGAACTGCCTCTGATAGGCCTCTCGCTGTGTAATAGGGAGAAACTTCTTCATAAATAGATGTGTGAACTGCTCCCAGGTCAAGGCTGGCGATCCTGCTGGTCTAGCTAAACAAATAATCCCTCCACCAAGTCTTGGTGGATCCAAAAAGGCAAAATCGACCCCATTGGTCTCAACAATACCCATGTTCCGAAGAACCTCATGGAAACTGTCCAAATAATCCTGAGGATCCTCGGTAGATGCACCGGTGAAGGTGGTAGTGAAGAGCTTGGTAAACCTATCCAATCTCCATAGAGCATCGGCAAACATAGCTGCCCCATCACCGGCCTGACTACCACACCCGACTGAGCTGCTCCAACTCGCTGAACTGCTGGAGCCTGAATCTGGGGAGCTACCTCGTCCAGAGTACGAGTAGCAGGAATCTAGGCACCTCCTCCATCCTAAGAGACGGCTGGTGCTACAGGAATCAAACCTGCTCGGGTGACACTCTCCATGAGACCCACCAATCGGACCAGAGTGTCCTGAAGAACTGGGGTAGCAATAAACCCCTCTGGGACCTGAGTTGGGCCAACAAGAACTATTGGGGCTGGGGCCGAAACCTCCTCGTCAAAGTCAAACTGAGGCTCCGCCACTGGTGCTGCTACTCGTGGCTGAGCTCTGTCCCTACCTCGGCCTCACCCTCTGCCCCTAGTGGGAGCTGCTTGGGGCTCGAACTGCTAATTAATAGATGAGGAAACGCGTGTTCTCGCCATCTGCGAAAGAACAGAGTAGAAGTTCAATTAGCATTGAGGAACCGAACCGCACGACAAGAAAGAACAAATGTGAAACTTTTTCAAACTCTGTAGCCTCTAGGGGATAAATACAGACGTCTTCGTACCGATCCCTCAGACTCTACTAAGCTTGTCGGTGAGTTGTGAGACCTGTGTAACCTAGAGCTCTGATACCAACGTGTCACAACCCGGATTTTTCACCCTCAAGGGTCGTGATGGCGCCTACTTGTAGAAGCTAGACAAGCCACAAATAATAAATTCCTAATTCTTTTATTTTAAATTCTTTTTACCAGTCATAACAACAAGCATTAAATATTTGAACAACAGTAGAAATATGAAATTAAAGCGGAAGACATAAATTAAATAAACTGAACAATAATACGGAAATCATCATATGCCTCTACCCAAGAACTGGTGACATAATATCCACAGACTACTAAGAGTACTAAATACAATAGTTTGAAAGAATTATAACACTGTTTGTCTCAAAACATGAGGTAACAATGAAATGTAAGATAGGGGAGATGTCGGGCCTGCGGACATCTGTAAGGCTACCTCTGTGTCTCGGTGGACTGAAGGCTAACTCCCGAGCTACTACTGCTGCCCAGTACCTGGATCTATGCAAAAGAGCACTGAGTGTAGTATTAGCACAACCGACCCTATGTGTTGGTAAGTGTCTAGCCTAACCTCGGCGAAGTAGTGACGAGGCTAGACCAGACTACCACATAAACCTGTGCATTTATATAAATATACGGCGAAACAGAGATACAAAGATAACCAACCAATATGGGAGGGGGAGCATGCTGTAGGGAAGATAGCAACTATGATTGAAAATCATCAAGTAACGAAAGTAGCAATATAACTCAGACAGCAATAAATAATCAGAAATCAATAAGTGCACGACATCACCCTTCGTGCTTTTACTCTCGTCCTCACCAAGCAATGATATAATAAAACGTGAACGGCATCACCCTTTGTGCTTTTACTCCCTTTCCTCACATATAATTAATAGAATCAGCATGGAATGGTACATCGTGCGGCACGACATCACCCTTCGTGCTTTACACTCTTTCCTCATAATAAACAAATGATGCACGACATCACCCTTCGTGCTTTAACAGTATTTCTCACCCAAACAACAATAAAAAACAAGGGCAAGGAAATAAATAGAATAATAATAGAAAATCTGGCAAGGTAAACACAATTTTAATAATTAAAACCTGGCAAGGGTAAGACATCAATAATCTCCATATCCCGGCAAGGGAGATAATCGGCAAAGCAACAACATTCCGGTAAGGGAACAATTTAATAACTCTTTCTCTTTGTTTCACTTTTATTTCATAACTCACTTTACCACTTGAGCCAATGCTCCAAAGGGTTCAATCATCTCATATGCTTTTACAATTGTAATATAACTCGAGCCAATGCTCCTCGATATGCAGAGGACACAATTTCCTTCCAAAAGCTTTTCACAACAAATAGGAATCATCACCAAGTCATGAAAGATACAACAAAATCAAAATATTCACAATTTAAAGACTCACGGTCATGCTAGACACCAACATATAGATACTCATCACCATGCCTATACGGTACTCGACAATTATCATATAGCAAATTGGACTCAACTCCTAATCCCTCAAGCTAAGGTTAGACCAAACACTTACCTCGATGCCTTGAACACAACTCAAGCCTCAATTATAGGTTTACCCCGTGATTCCACCGCCAATTCACTCGTATCTAATCACAAATTACTTAATTACATCAATAAACACTAAATGAATCAACCCCAATGCATGAAAATGAGTTTTCCAAAGTTTTACCCAAAAATTCAAAAATAGCTCCCGGACCCACTTGATCAAACCGGAGGTTCGAACCAAAACCCGATTACCCATTCCCCCATGAACTTAAATATATAATTTGTTTTGAAATCGAATCTCAAATTGAGGTTCAAATCCCCAGTTTTTCAAAAACCTAGGTTCTACCCAAAACACCAATTTTCCCCATGAAAATCTTCGATTTTTTAGTTGAAATCATGTTAAAAGATGTTAATGATTGAAAGAAATGAGTAAAAACTAACTTACAATTGATTTGGTAGAAGACTTGTTCTTGGAAAATCGCCTAAGTGTGTTTGGGTTTGAGAAACTATGAAAAATGAAGTTCAAAATCGGGTAAGTGTAAAAATTGCAGGTTTCTTATATGGGAAATGCGAACATAGGTTCGCAATTGTGAACCCCGATCTCTCAGATGTGGTAATTGTGAAACAGGGTTCGCATTTGCAACGCTTTATAATTTCCCAGGTTTCACATTTGCGAAGGAGCTGTCGCAATTGCGACGTCGCATTTGCGAATGAAGGATCACATTTGCGACACATGCTGAACAAGGGAGGTCTCGCATTTGCAAAAGGGAAGATCGCATTTGCGAGAAAAGGTGGCCTAGGCTGGCTTCGCATTTGCGTTCCAGCCTTCGCAATTGCGATCTTGCATTTGCGAGCCACGCTTCGCAAATGTGAAGCCAGCAGGCCTGAACACACCAGCATTTTTTTCAAGTTCAAAAAGCACCCCGTGGCCTACCCAAAATTCACTCGAGCCCTCGAGACTCCAAACCAAATATACACAACCTCAAAACCATCCTACAGACTTACTTGTGCGATCAAATCGCCAAAATAACATCATAAACATTGAATTAAACCTCAAAATCCAAGAATTCTTTCAAATTTCTTAAAACATCAAATTTTCCAATTTAGGTCTGAATCACGTCAAACGACGTTCATTTTCAACCAAATTTCACAGGAATGACTTAAAACGTATATAAGACCTCTACTGGGTGCCAGAACCAAAATACGGGCCCGATACCATCGCTTTCTAATCAGATATCATTTCAATTTTCCTTAACAATTTCAGAAAAATAATTTCTTTTAAAAATTTATTTCTCGGGTTCGGGACCACGAAATTCGATTCCGAGCATATGCCCGAGTCCCAATTTTCCTATGGACCCTCCGTGACCGTCAAATCACGGGGCTGGGTCCGTTTATCCAAATTATTGACCAAAGTCAAATTTATTCATTTTAAAAATAATATTTCGCATTTTTCACAGAATTTACATATAAGCTTTCCGGCTACGCGCCTGGATTGTGCATGCAAATCGAGGCGACTCTAAATGAGGTTTTCAAGGCCTCGGAGATACAAAATTAATTAAAAACAGGTGATGACCCTTGGGGTAGTCACAATATCTGTATTATTTATTCAGATTTTAATCATTATGTATAGTTTTTTTTTTACTTCACAACCACTTAATGGGTTTGAATAAGCATGTATCATTAAGATCTATAACAGAGGCTTAACTTCGTTAAGATTCTATCGTCCATATGCATTATTAACTGCTGCCACTGCCTACCATTATCAACTACCACCATGCCGCCGCCACCAGTACCACCATACTAAACCACCGCCACCACCACCATCATCCTCAATCATAGCCGCCCCTATTATCGACCACCACCACACACCATCCCCTCCACTCCCAACAACATCATTCTCAACCACAACCAATAGTCATCCACTTCAACCTAACCACCCCCATCAATATCAACAACCATAGCAGGCACTGTCAATCATTATAAACTACCAGAATCTACCACCACCTTCCTCAATCACAACTATCACCACCACCCACCATTTTTAACTATCACCACTCACCACCACCATCATAAATTATAATCGCCACCGCTACTATTCATTACTAGCTACTACCATGAACCACCACCATCAACAGAAATTACCACAAACCACCGCCTCTAGTCGGCATTCACAAGCGCCATCGTTAGCTATCACCACCAGCAACTACCATATTATATGTATATAATATGGTAGAGCAACACCCACTAATCTTCTCCATTAACCTCCCACTGCTTCTTACCATTATGGATGTAACTCACACACCTACATAATCTTTCCCCATGATCTCAATAGTTAATACCATGTTTATAATATCCCTTTGTATACTTCAATGTCATCATATAAATAGAGCGTCACATTGTGCACACTTCAATACATAGAAGAAATAAGAAAGTTCCCTCTTCCTCTCTACATCTTTTTTCTATTTCATTGTTTTATTTTATTACTTTGAGCTAAGTTTCATAATCGGAAATCAAACGATTTAATATCATCGGATTCCTTATCTCTCCACAAGTCTATACATATCAAGAACTCCCAAATCCGAGTTCAAATGACCCATCAAAACCCACTTTAAAATACCAAAAATCAAGCACTAGCTTTTTCCCCTTTTTGATGAATTTCCATAAATTTCTAGGTTAATTCTTCCATTAAATCATGTATTTAGGTCATATAACTCACTTCCAATCACACCTAGTCGAAATCCCCTTCAATTCCCGTCCAAAAGCTCTTAAGGTTGATCAAAAATAGTGGAAATAACCCTTAGCTCGCGGAACAAAATGGGCTTTTAAAAACCCTTCTTTGAACAGGCATTTTCGCATCTGCGGTTGCCTTACCGCATTTGCGACTACTGCTTCTGCAGTTCTACCTCCGCTTCTGCGGATCTTTACTATGCCCAGGACCGCTTTTGCAGTCAAATTTCGCTCTTGCGAACACCACTTATGCAGTCAATCACCCGCTTCTGCGGAACCTCTCTCGCACACACGGACCGCTTCTGCGGTCGATAACCGCCCTACGGGGACCGCACCTGCGGAAAACCATCCGCTTCTGCGGAAATTCTCCAATTGACCAACACTTGCATCTGCACCCCAATCTTCACATCACAGAACCGCTTCTGCGGCCCCTTTTTCCAGAGATGCGAAAATACCAGATATCAGCAAACCAGCAATCTCACAAATCCAAAATCCATCACGATAGCCATCTGAAATCACCCCGAGGCCCCCGGGACCTCAACCAAAAGTGCCAAACCATCCTAAAACATCATTCAAACTTTCTCCAATCACCAAAACACCACAGACAACACCAAAACCATCAAATTACATCGGATTCAAGCCTAAGTTCGTCTAAAACTTCCGAATTATGCATCTGATAAAAAACCCAACCAAAACACCTCCGAATGACCTGAAATTTTGCACATATATCCCAAATCACCTAACGAAGCTACAGCAACTCTCGGAATTCCATTTCGACCCTCAGATCAAAATCACACCTATCAACCGGAATTCGCCAAAATACTGACTTCGCCAATTCAAGCCTAATTCTATACCGGACGTCCAAAATCAATTCCGATCTGACTCCTAAGTCACAAATCATCCCTCGAAGCTAAATGAATCACCGGAAATCACATCCATGACCTCTAACTCATAAGTCAACATCCGGTTGACTTTTCCAACCCAAACCTTCCTTGAAGAGACTAAGTGTCTCGTTTCCTACCAAAACCAATCCAAATCGACTTGATCACCTCAAATACCGATAATGAAGCATAGAAAAGCATAAAATGGGGGAAATGGAGCGGTAACTAACGTGACGACGGGCCGAGTCGTCATATCCTGCCCAACTAAAACAAATGCTCATCCTCGAGCGAGTCAAGAAACGTACCTGGAGCCTCAAACATGTGAGGATATCTGCTTCGCATCTCCCGTTCAGTCTCCTAAGTAGCATCCTCCACGGGCCGACCTCTCCATTGCACTTTCACCGAAGCTATATCCTTTGATCTCAACTTTCGAACCTGACGACCCAAAATAGCCACTGGCTCTACATCATAGGTAAAATCATCATCCAACTGAACAGTGTTGAAATCCAATACATGAGACGGGTCCCCAACATGCTTCCAGAGCATAGATACATGAAATACCGGATGCACGCCTGACAAGCTGGGTGGCAAGGAAAGCTGATAAGCCACCTCCCCAATCCTCCTAAGTACCTCAAAAGGCCCAATAAATTGCGGACTGAGCTTCCCTTTCTTTCTAAACAGCATAACACCCTTCATGGGCGAGACCTTCAGCAAGACCTTCTCACCAACCATATAAAACACATCTCGAACCTTCCGGTCCACATAACTCTTCTAACACGATTGTGCTATATGATGTCTCTCCTGAATCAGCTTTACCTTTTCTAAGGCATCCTGAACCAACTTTGTCCCCAATAACCTAACCTCGCCGGGCTCGAACCAACCCACTAGAAAACTACACTGCCTCCCATACAACGCCTCATACGGAGCCATCTGAATGCTCAACTGATAACTGTTGTTGTAGGCAAACTCCGCAAGCGGCAAAAACTCATCCCAAGAACCTCCAAAATCAATAACATAGGCACGCAACATTTCCTCCAATATCCGAATGGTACGCTCGGACTGCCCGTCTGTCTGAGGATGAAATGTTGTGCTCAACTCTACCTGCATACCCAACTCCCGCTGAAATGTCCTCCAGAACTGATAAGTAAACTGAGTACCTCTATCTGAGATAATAGACACTACAACACCATGCAATCGAACAATCTCCTAGATAAAGATCCCTGCCAGCCGCTCCGAAGAATAGGTAATACATACCGGAATGATGTGCGCATACTTGGTCAGCCGGTCCACAATCACCCAAATCGAATCAAACTTCTTCAAAGTTCGAGTGAGACCACTCACAAAATACATAGTAATCCTCTCCCACTTCCACTCGGGAATAATCATCCGCTGAAGTATGCCACCAGGTCTCTGATACTCATATTTTACCTGCTGACAGTTGAGACACCGAGCCACAAATCCTACAATGTCTTTCTTCATCCTCCTCCACCAATAGTGTTGCCTCAAGTATTGATACATCTTCGTGGCACCCGGATGAATGGAATACCACGAGCTATGGGCCTCCTCTAATATCAACTCCCGAAGCCCATCCACATTGGGCATACAAATCCGACCCTGCATCCGCAACACACCATCGATACCAATGGTCACATCTCTGGCATCATCGTATTGAACCCTGTCCTTAAGGACAAGCAAATGCGGGTCATCATACTAATGCTCTCTGATATGATCATATAAGGAAGACCGAGAAACCATACAAGCCAACACCCGACTAGGCTCCGAAATATCTAGTCTTACCAACCGATTGGCCAAGGCCTGAACATCAACTGCAAAGGGCCTCTCCCCAACTGGAATGTATGCCAAACTCCCCATACTGACTGCCTTTTAGCTCAAAGCATCAGTCACTACATTGGCCTTCCACGGGTGATATAGAATGGTAATATCATAGTGCTTAAGTAACTCTAGCCACCTTCACTGCCTCAAATTAAGGTCATTTTGCTTGAACAAATGCTGAAGACTATGATGATCGGTGAATACCTCACAAGATACACCATACAAGTAGTGCCTCCAAATCTTCAAAGCATGAACTATAGCAGCTAACTCCAAATCATTTATAGGGTAGTTCTTCTCGTGGGGCTTCAACTGACGAGAAGCATAAGCAATAACTCTACCCTCCTGCATCAATACATATCCAATACCAACTCTCGAAGCATTATAATATATAGTATAAGAGCCTGAAGCTGAGGGAAAAACCAATACTTGAGCCGTGGTCAAGGCTGTCTTGAGCTTGTGAAAGCTCTCCTCGCACTCGTCCGACCATACAAATGGAGCGCCCTTCTGAGTCAACTTAGTCAAGGGCAATGCAATAGAGGAAAATCCTTGAACAAACCGACAATAATAACCTGCCAACCCAAGGAAACTACGAATCTCTATGGTTGAGGTCGGTCTAGGCTAACTCTGAACCGCCTCTATCTTCCTTGGGTCGACCTGAATACCCTCGCTGGACACCACGTGCCCAAGAAAACTACTGAGCTGAGCCAAAACTCGCACTTGGAGAACTTTCCATAAAGCTTCTCCTCCCTCAACCTCTGTAATACAACTCGCAAATTTGTGCGTGCTCCTCCTGGCTACGCGAGTACCCCAAAATATCATCAATAAAAACAATAATGAACGAATCTAGATAAGGCCGAAATACACTGTTCATCAAATGCATCAACGCTGCTGGGGCATTGGTCAGAACGAAAGACATGACAAGAAACTCATAGTGCCCATATCTAGTCCTGAAAGCAGTCTTCATAATATCTGAATACATGATCTTCAACTGGTGATAGCCCGAACGGAGATCAATCTTGGAGAACACCCTCGCTTCCTGAATCTTGTCAAATAAATCATCAATGCGAGGCAGGGGATACTTGTTCTTCACTATTACTTTGTTCAATTGCATGTAGTCAATGCACATCCTCATGGTGCCATCTTTCTTCTTCAAAAACAGAACCGGTGCACCCCACGGTGACACACTAGGCCGGATGAACCCCTTATCTAAGGTTCCTGAAGTTGATCCTTCAATTCTTTCAACTCCGCTGGTGCCATACGATATGGCAAAATGGAAATGGGCTGAGTGCCCGACACTAGGTCAATACCAAAATCAATATCCTTGTCTGGTCGCATGCCCGACAGGTCTGCAGGAAATACCTCGGGAAACTCCCTCACAATGGGGACGGAATCAATGCTAGGAGTCTCAGCTCCAACATCCCTCACAAATGCCAAATATGAAAGAAAACCTTTCCCAACCATACACTGGGCCTTTAGGAATGAGATCACCCTGCTGGGAACATAGTCAGTCACACCACGCCACTCGATCCTCGGAATAGCCGGTATGGCCAAGGTGACTGTCTTAGCATGACAGTCTAGAATAACATGACATGGAGATAGCCAGTCCATGCCCAAAATAACATCAAAATCCATCATGCTCAATAGCAGTAGATCAACTCGGGTCTCCAGACCCCCAATAGTCACCAAACACGACCGATATACATGGTCTACAACAATAGTACGCCCACCGAGGTAGATACATAAACAGGTAAAGCAAGACACCCTCGGGTCATACCCAAATGATAAGCAAAATATGAGGACACATAAGAATAGGTGGAACCGGGATCAAATAAGACTGAGGCATCCCTGTGGAAGACTGAAATAATACCTGTAATAACAGCATCTGAAGCAACAACATTTGTCCTGCCCTGAAGAGAATAAAAGCGAGCCTGACCACCGCCTGATCGACGTGCGCCTCTAGGGTGACCCCTGGCTGTCTGACCCTCACCCCTAGCTGGCGGGGTGGGTGCTGAAGAAACTGGACCAGAAAATGAGGGCTGACCCCCCTGCTGAGATGAGCTAGCAGCACGACGAGGAAACTGCCTCCACATATGCCCAAACTCTCCACACTCATACCAGCTCCCAGGTGCTGGGTACTGGGACTAAAGGGAACCCCTCACGTCGGAGTCACTAGCTAATACACTCAGCCTGGAAGAACCCTGAGCAGACGGGGCATGAGATGAACTCTGTGCTGGAAGAGCGCTCAGTGAAAGCTGACTCTACTGAGAACCATGGTAACCATGACCTGAAGATGCTCCACGATATTCGGAATGGGCCGACTGAGCGGGCCTGAAAGAACGACCCCTACCCTGTTGGAACTGGCCCTCGAAGGAGTGCCACTGTAACTGCCAAAACCTCGAGGCCTCTTGGCCTCCCTCTTCTCTCGATCCTGACGGCGAACCACCTCAATCTCTCGAGCTGTATCAAATACCTCCTCAAATGATGCACCCAGTACTCTCTCTCTAGTCATAAGAACACGGAGGTGGTAGTTAAGGCCATCCACAAATCTCCTGATCCGCTCACGATACGATGGATCCATCAGACGTCATGACGAGCCAACTCTGAAAACCTCATCTCGTACTGAGACACAGTCATATCTCCTTACCGTAGCCACTTAACTGTCTGCGCAGCTCCTCTCTGCGGGACTGTGGTACATACTTCTCCAAGAAGAGAGTGGAGAACTCCTGCCAAGTCAAAGGCGCTGCACCAGCCGGCCTACGCCTCTCATACGACTCCCACCAAGTGAAGGCAAACCCAATAAACTAAAAGTAGTAAAAGCCACACCGCTAGACTCAAGGATCCCCGATGTACAGAGCATACGCTGACACCTGTCAAGAAAACCCTGGGCATCCTTGCCCTTAGCACCACTGAATGTTAGAGGTTGGAGTCTACCAAACCTCTTGAGACGACGCTTCTCGTCATCGGGCATAGCTGGAACCCTGAACTCCTACAATGGTGCAACTGGCTGAGCTGGAGGTGTCTCTAGAGTTTGTAATCCCTGCACTACCTGCTTAGGTGTGAGAGCAGTGGGGGTCTGATTGCCTCCCCCAGCCTTCGAAGTAGCTACTGTGGTGGTGGCTGAAACTGCCTGAGCGAGGCCAATGCAAACTGTCAAAATCTGAGCCAAGGTCTCCTGAAGACCCGGAATCACAATGGGAACAGTTGGGGCCTGAACTGGTGCTGCTGGAGCCTTGTCCTAAGCTGGGGCAACTGGAGGATCCACAGGTGCTGCCCCTACTGCTATACCTCTACCACGACCACAACCGCGTCCACGGCCTCTGGTGGCCTCAGTGGGTGGTGCTGGTGGTCATCCGTTACGTCCGGTAGCTCGTGTCCTCACCATCTATGAGAGAATATAACAAGGAGAAGTTTATTACTCGGATCAACAAGTTTGCACGACAGAATTTCAAGAATGTGAGGTTTTCCTAAAGATTCTACAGCCTCCCGAGGATAAGTACAGGCGTCTCCGTACCGATCCGCGAGACTCTACTAAATCAGCTCATGACTCGCGAGACCTATTAACCTAGGCTCTGATACTAACTTGTCACGACCCAATTTCCAAACCCGGTCATGATGGCGCCTCTCGTAGATAAGGCCAGCCAGAACAACGCAAACACCTCCTTTAAAGAAATTAATTAACATTAATAGTTCTAACACATGTGTAATATATCAGAGATTGCGGAAATAGCAATAATAACGAGGGAAACCATCCCGACACAGCCCAAACTGGGGTATCACAAGTCATGAGCTACTACAGAGTTGTAATGAATCTACGGAATATAAAATCTGATACAATAGTCTGAAGGAACTCAAAAGATATAAAAATGGGGAAGACAAGGGGTTGTGGACGTCAACAACTACCTCATCACTCCGACTCTCTGCCTTGTCTAGAAAGAATCAGCGCTCAGGTGGATATTCCTCTATGCTTGTATCTGGACACATGGTGTAGGGAGTAATATGAGTACTCCGACCCAGTGAGTAATAATAATAAATAATAACCGAAGGCATGAAAACACATAACTGCACAAATCAATTCTATATCAGGCAGTAAAAGCAGTAAAAATAGTAGAACAGTACAGAATCAAACTAAATCTCCATTTTTAAAAATCCGGTAAATTAAGTAAAACAACAAGTGAATAGTGAGTAAAAATCTGCCTCTCGGGCCCAGTATCAATCGCTCAAAACAGTATCAGCCCCTAAGGCTCAGTATTATAACACATGGGTACCCGCACTCACTGTGGGTGTGCAGAATTCGGAGGGGCCCCTTACGGTCCAAGCGCTATATCAACATTAGGCCTGAAAGCCTTCTTACATCACACTCAAGGCCTGAAAGCCTCCTCACGTAACACTCGAGGCGTGAAAGCCTCCTCACATAATACTCGAGGCCTGAAAGCCTCCTCATATAACACTCAAGGCCTGAAAGCCTCCTCACATCACACTCAAGGCCTGAAAGCCTCACTCAGTCCAAAGATATCATAAGCCTCTTGGGCATTAATAGAAAAGTAGTGCTCAGCCCAAACAACAGTGAAAATATCAATTAAGTCTCAAAATTCAATTAGAGTGACTGAGTTTGTAAAACAATATAATCAACAGGACTGAGTTCAAGTAATATATCGAATAGTGAGGAAAGAGTGATAAAAATCCACGAAGGACTCAAGTAGTCGGCATGAAGCCCAAAACAAGGCAAGAAGCCCAAATCATGTTGATAACAAATTTATCTCAGTTAAATACGTGGTAAAGTATCAATCAGGATGGACTAAGTCACAATCCCCTGTAGTAAATAACCTCGCGCTCGTCATAAGGCGCGTATTTCACCTCAACATAGCACTACGTTGTGCAAATGCGGGGTTTCAAACCCTCGGGATATCATTTACTATCATTACTCACCTCAAGCCGGCCAAAATCCTAGCTCGCTATGCCCTTGCCTCGCAAATCAACCTCCTCGAGCGTCGAATCTGATCAAAACCACAACAAATACATCACAATAGGCTAAGAGAACATAACCCAATCGAAAAGAATCGAAAAACATCAAAAATCATGAAATTTGCAAAACCCGAACCCCGGGCCCACTTCTTAAAAATCAAAAGATTTAACATCATCAGATTCCTTATCTTGCCACGAGTCTGTACATATCAAGAACTCCCAAATCCGAGTTCAACTGACCTATCATAACCCACTTTAAATTACCAAAAATCAAGCCCTAGCTTTTCCCCTTTTTGATGAATTTCCAAAATTTCTAGGTTAATTCTTCCATTAAATCATGTATTTAGGTCATAGAACTCACCTCCAATCACACCTAGTCGAAATCCCCTTCAATTCCCATCGGATTCAAGCCTAATTTTTTTTAAAAGTTTCGAATTACGCATCTGATGAAAAACCCGACCAAAACACCTCTAAATGACCTGAAATTTTGCACACGCATCCCAAATTACCTAACGAAGCTACAGCAACTCTCGGAATTCCATTGCGACCCTGGATCAAAATCTCACCTATCAACCGGAATTCGCTAAAATACTGACTTCGCCAATTCAAGCCTAATTCTACATCGGACCTCTAAAAGCAATTCCGATCTGAATCCTAAGTGACAAATCATCCCCCGAAGCTAACCGAATCACCGAAAATGACATCCGGACCCTCTAACTCATAAGTCAACATTCGGTTGACTTTTCCAACCTGAACCTTCCTTAAAGAGACTAAGTGTCTCGTTTCCTACCAAAACCAATCCAAATCGACTCGATCACCTCAAATACCGATAATGAAGCATAGATAAGCATAAAATGGGGGAAACAGAGCGGTAACTCAACTGACGACGGGTCGGGTAGCCAAATTCAATTACTTTTCGTTTGCAACATAGCCCCTTTTTAACAATTTATGGCAACAATTGTCACACCTCCTTTTTTACAAACCTACCCCGAAGGATAATGTATAAGGAAGTTTTTTCATTTAAAGTGACATTATTCGAAATGGGATTATTTATTTATTTAGAGTCTCCACTTGGGATAGGTTTGGCTTTTGGTGTCCCAAGTAACCGGTTTATCTTGAATCCCAAATCGAGGAAATTTTGACTTCCCGAATGGAGTCTGCGAACCAGAAATTCTGAATAAGGAATTCTGTTGACCCGAGGGAAGGTGTTAGGCACCCCGGAATACCGTGGTTCTAGCACGGTCGCTTAAACTATTATAATTGGCTAAAAATCTGATTTTTATATATTTCATCCTATAGTGCAATTTTGAAATTATTTACCGCTTTTAATAAAAATTTTAAAAAATTGAACGTCGTTTAAAACATGTTTTTGAATCACGTCACATGAAATGCACCTGGACCCTTGACACATTTTATTCAACATTTAGGGATTTGGATTTGGGTCACATGAAATGCACACCCGAGTTTAGGAAGGTAAAATTATTAAAGAACGCACCTAAAGCGGCTAACGTGCTATTAACTTTGTGGGAGGCCATGAAAATTCGCTAAATGGCACGCCCAAAGTTCTAAATATTTTTAATAAAGTAACTAAAGAGGGCCACGCGATTCGCAATTTTATTTTGCGTGGCACACCTCGTTTTATTTTAAAGGTCGTCCTAAAGGAACTATGATTTTCTATTAAGGATCGTCTCTAAAGGCCTACGAGTTAAGTAGTATTATTAGTTACTATTGTCAAAAGCGTACAAGGGACCCGGTCCTTAAGCTCAACTCCACACTTGAACAAGAGGGAAACCTCTTAACTGAAAGTGTGCTACTTAACTCGGGGCCCAAAACTACATTTTAAAACTGAGATATTAAACGAAGAAAATTATGGATCTAGGTCTTCTAAGTTTATGGGCCAGCAAATAGGCCCAATTCGATTTCCTTGTGCCTGGATCAGGCCAATGTACCGTGTAAATTCCCACATGAATGAAAGCATAATTTCACTTGGGCCTAGCTTTGATAGGACTAAATTTAGTGAAAAGGCTGGCCCAATCAACATGTCATATGTCAAACAATCTCTACAAGGCTTAAAATACTTTTAACAGGGTGCTCTTGCTGATTAACATGAACATAACAAAAGGAGACTAATATCTAAATCAACATATCAACAAATTAACCAAGTTCTAATACTGTATATGAGAAGATTAACTTATAAGCAGGGTTTTTAAAATGTTGTGTTTCCTACTATGCTAGATTCAGTTAATGCAAACTAACCTAATGCACTATTCAATTCCATGTCCTTGTTTATTATTTTAAATGGCCAATAACCATACACTATGTCATTTGTAGCTATCCTTAACAAATCATCTCTATTTACATTAATGCCAACTAGGCTAACAACTGAAAATACGAACGAGATTTACCATTAATAATAATGTCCTAATAGTCAATCATCAGGAAGTAACTAACATACAAAATATGGTCAAATTAATTACAAGTCCTTTTTGATGAATATATAAATTCAAATCTCGAACTACAGGATATTTGAAGAAGCAAAAACTAGCAGGAAACAAATAGGATCTCTCTAATAGTCATCACACTCGTTTCCTTCCAAAATCATGCTCCAAGTCACAAGTTAAATGATATCCATGTAGTTTAGAATGTACCTGGAATTTGCACAATAACGAAAGGAAATTAAGGTCAGCTAGGTAGACAGCAACACACAACAGTTAATCAACAACTTGAAGTCAAGTTTTCAGCCTAGGAAATGGTGTCAAAAATAGCTAGGAACAATTTTGAATGAACAGCAACAGTAAAACAAGCGAAACGAACTTGAATGACCCAATTTGAACTTGATATAACCCCAGAACCTCTGAAACCTTCACTACCGATTTAACAGGTCTATTTAAACCAATTTCAACTTTGTATAAACTGAAAATTTGATCTAACAGCTGGAACACTAAAATTATCCTAAGGAGACTTCAATGGAATAGTGATCTTTGGAATTTTTGGTCATCTGAAATTTCAGAGCTTGCAGTATTTCTTCAAACTCATTTTTTGGATTTTTTCTGATTTTTCTCTAAGATCTAAGATTTGAATTTTTGAATATTTTCAAATCTGAAACTTGTGTGTATTTTTCAGATTTTTCAACTTGTTAAACAAGGCAATGAACATGCCTTTTTGTAGGCAAAGTCTAGGGCTGCCTTCAGATTTCTATTTTATATCCTAGGTCCCTCTTTTATTTTCAAATTTTAGCTAGTTAGTACCTTATTTATTGGCTTGTTGCCCAAGTTAACCCACTGCAATTCTAAAATTCCAATTAGGACCCCTTCTAGGTGCTTCTAGTGGTCTCCAATTTCAGTTACTAAAGATTCCCTAAATTGAATTCCCTAGATTACCCTTTTCAATTCCAAAAATTACTAAACTAAACCAACCCCTTTTACCTTGGTATAATAACCCTAGTTAACTATCTAGGAGCTGGAATCAAACAGCTAATACCAAACAAATCCTAAGAATTGAACTAACATGGAAATTAATTCTAAAAATCAGTAACTAGGCATTAACGACAAGCAAACAAAATTGAAAACTAAAGTCAAATTAACAGCACCAAGCATGGATTATTTAATTGAAACCAAACACAAAATCAAAAAAAAAATCAGAACAGAACAAAATTAAACCAAAATAAAAATCAAAATAGGGCAGAATCAACAAAATTAATCAAAAGCCTAAAAATTCTAAATCATTTAATCATGACGTCAATTAATCAAGGAGGCAATAGCATATGTGAAATAAAAAAATCAAAAGAAAAAGAAAACTTACTGATGAAAGGTTGAACGAAACAGTGCTCCGATTTGAGGCCCGGAATGATGTGAACATTTGTTTTTTACCAAAAAGAAACGAGCACATTATTTCATGCCTCGAATCAATCTCTGGGCTAAGGGATTTGGGAAGAACTCGAGCAAATCAGGCTTCTAGGGTTTTACCACTTCTACAATTTGAAATTTGAGGAGTTCTAGGGATGTTTGAAGGAGAATGAGTAGGGATTAGGACTGAGGGAGAGACGGGGGTCATGGGGCATTGGTTTGGGGTGTTTTGAAGACGGCGCCGCCGTGTGCGGCGGAGGCGGCGCCTAGGTTTGGGTTAATCGAAGAGACTATGTGGGATTCGAGGGAAATAGATTGGGGGATTGGAATGGGGAGGGTGAGAGGATTTCGTGGTGTAAATTTGAAATTGTTTGGTGGCCGGCCGTCACTGTGAGGTGATTTTCGTCGGCAGTCTAGGGCTGTAGACGGCGGGGGACGGGGGTGGTCTCTGAAGGGGTGGCTGAGATGATAAACGAGGGATAGGGGGTATTAGGACAGTTAAATATTAAGTATACCCGAGTTCTGAGCCGTAGGATCATCCTCGACGGCCCAGATTGCCTGGACCCAAAACGGTATCGTTTGGCCTTGGGGAGAGCTGGACAGGGTTTCTAAGGTGGGTTTGGGCCAATTTTGAGGACCTTTAAATGGGTTTAGGGCGAAATTAGCCCAAAAATTGGGTAGTTTATGAAGACAATTTGTTTTTTTTTTTAATTTTCTCTTGTTTTTGCTTTTTTTTACCACTTATTTTTATTTCTGTTTTTGTTAAATGTAAAATTGATAAAAATAAAGGCCCGATTTAATTCTATAACTACACTAATTAATTACAAGAATTAACTAAATCCTGTCTTAAAAGAAAACTAGAAAAAATCCAAATTAAAAATAAAAATATAAAAGGGGCTATTTTTGTTCTTTTCTTCCATTTTTGTGATGTTAATTAACTAATAAAATGTTAAAATGAGGTCCTAAATGCAAGTATGCTATTTTGTATTTTTATGACTTATATCAATTAACAATATACAAAAAAATTAAAACACACACAATTAAATCAAATAATAAAAAGAAAAATCCTAATTTTAAGAATTCTATAGGAGTAATTCAAGCGAGGCAAAAATCACGTGCTCACAGCTGCCTCTCTTTGCTCGGAGACACGAAGTATTTTCGAGCAAAGATAAATGAGAAATTATGAGGAATTTTTGCCCGCTTGGCACTTCATGAGAAGCATTTTGAAAACCGTCTGACCGAACCCTGCTTAAGAGGTTGCCTACATATCCTTGGCTAAAAAGGAATCAGGTCAGTGTAGTTCTGAAAATTTTGGTAGCTGGGACTACCAGGAGCTGTGACTTCACTGCTGTTGCTGCTGCCACTGCTTGTTGACCTCCTTATTACACCAAAAGGAAAATCAAAGCTAAGCCAGATATGTCTATCAACTATGAGTTACAAGATTCCTATCTATAAATCTCTTGAAGCTTGATCTTGAGTCTTAGCTGACTTTGCTGTGGACTCTGATCTGAATCTTGATGCTCGCAAGTTGTAGGTGTTGTTTCTTTCTGCAGCATTGGGTCAAAGCGAGATCGGCGGAGCTTATGAATTCATTCAAATTTTGAGCAATCCGCACCTTTGTTTGCTTCAACATTTTGAACTCATATATTTTTATTTTTCTTCTTTTCTTTATTCTGGATTGAGGCTCATTCCATCGGTCGTCTCGCAGCCTGTGCCTCAAAGTCAAACCTGCTTAAGACACCAAAACAAACAAACGAACAAAAATTTTCTGCCCTAGTTTTCACTGGGAAAATTTTGTGAGTTAGTTGTGACACATATCTAAGCGATAAAATCAGGATTATGTATCCTTGGCAATGAAGCCTTAAATTTGGAGAATTACCAGGTTATGCTGGAAAATGACCGGGTTACGACGAAAAAGAAAAAGGTCATCGGTTTAGACCGGGGAGGTCTGCAGGTTATGCCAGGATAAAATAAAAAGGCCCTTGGGTTATTGATAATATGCTAAAAACTCATGTTTTAGTTATTGTAACAACACTATAAGTATTGCATTTCACAATGATTTGAGCTTAAATGATTATGAGTTGTACTAAATTCATGATTTATGCCTTGCAGGAAGAGTTTCCAACT
>MU693877.1:29086-97240 GCA_026770625.1 Nicotiana glauca
TAGCAAGTCCATGACCCTGGAATATATTTGTCTAACTTGTTATAAAAATATTGTGAAATTGTTGTAGTAATTTTGCCTTGAATTATTGTTCTATTATTAAGTAAATTGTAAATTAGTTTTATATATATTTTGTGATAATTATTAATTTAGCATTGAATTGATAATTGTTTAAGTCTACATCAGTCGAGAAGTTAATCACAATTCCTCGTGGGAACGATACTTTACTTACTATTATATTACTTGTCGATCGCGTACACTTGCGTGAGTGTTTTGGTCGCAACAGTTATGCCATGGAGGTCCACGAGTTATGTCGGGATAAAAGAAAAAGGTCCTTGGGTTATGCCGGGGAAGTCCGCGGGTTATGCCGGGATAAAAGAAAAAGGTCCTAGGGTTATGCCAGGGAGGTCCACAGGTTATGCCGGGATAAAAGAAAAAGGTCCTTGGGTTATGCTAGGGAGGTCCATGGGTTATGACGGGATAAAAGAAAAAAGGTCCTTGGGTTATTCCACGGAGATCCGCGGGTTATGCCGGGATAAGAAGGAAGAAAGACTCCTTGGGTTATGCCAGGGAGGTCCATGGGTTATGCCGGGATAAAAGAGAAAGGTCCTTGAGTTATGCTAAGGAGGTCCACGGGATATGTCGGGTTAAAGGAAAAAGGTCTGTGGGTTATGTCAGGGAGGTCCACGGGTTATTCCGGAATAAAAGAAAAAGGTCCTTGGGTTATGCTAGGGAGGTCCACGGGTTATGCTGGGATAAAAGAAAAAGATCCTTGGGTTATGCCAGGGAGGTCCACGGGTTATACCGAGAAAGAAAATGGTCCTCGGGTTATGCCGGGGAGGTCTGCGGGTTTTGCCGAGATAAAAGAAAAAGGTCCTTGGGTTATGCCAGGGTGGTCCACGGGTTATGCCGGGGAGAAAAGAAAAAAGATCATTGGGTTATGCCAAGGAGGTCCATGGGTTATGCCGGAATATCTAGGGAAAGGGGACCTATGCTACCATGATTATTTTTTTGGGATTTTTCTTTTTCACTTCTTCTTCTTCTTTTCCTTTTTTTTCTTTTTTTTTAAGTAAAACGCTAAAGAATTTGGGGGGAAACTTCCCTTTTGGTCGGTTCCCTGCTGCAAAGTTGTTTCAGCGCTTGCACATTTCTTTTCTTTTTTGGGTTGCACCTGCTTCTTGCATGGCTGCTTTGAATCACACCTGTTTTAACTTTCAAAAAAAGAACAATTTGTTAGTTTAAAATGGTGGTTGGTTTTGTGGCCTTGATCATCTCAATTGCTTGATCCCGGCCCAGTGTCTGTTGAGAACTTTGTTGCTTGCTGGTTTTGAGGGTGAATATCTTTTCAAACCGAAAGGACTCTAATTTAGGATTTCATGATGACTCGCTCGCGTGGGCTCGGCCTTTTAACTTTACTTTACTCTTAGAACCTTTGTCCCTGATTTTCTTTCTTTTTCAATATCTTTTGCTTTAAAACATCCATATTCATGGTCATTCAGGATTGGCCTGACGCACCCGCTGAGGCTGGGTATTTTCTTTGGCTTTTCCCAGCCGAAGCCCTATAAAACTAGTCCTGCAACCTTTTCTTTGTAATAGTCTTGGAATCAGAGTCAAACCGAAAGGGATTCAAAGAAGAAGTATACAAAAGGCAAGCATATGAATTTAAAGAGAAGCGTCCCTTACGGGGGAAAAGAAGGACTTATCTGGGGGTGCATGCTGGCTTCAAATGGACGTGACATGCTTCTTGGACTGGATGCCCGACCCACACAAACTTTCCAACTTCTCGTGAACCCATTGATCCGTATTTCAAAACCAGGGCACCTTGCCATGACTCTTTTAGTGGTGAGATATCTTATTTTCGTCCGACAGCGCCCTTTGCGGGTTTTCGCCAATCGACCTCTCTCATTTCTCTTCTCACTGTCGCCCGATAGTGCTCTTTACGAGTTTTCACCAAACAGAATCTCTCATTTTCAAATTCTTTACTCACCGTCGCCTTATGGTGCCCGAAGGTTTTCACCGATAAGACTCTCTCATATTATTTCTCTCAATTTGGACTATATCAGATTCCAACAATGTTGTTGTTTGATTCCCACGCCTTTGCCAATTGATCAGAAGGACTTGGACAAGGTTTTGGGTAAAAAGAATTTTGGATGGAAGTATAACTTAGGAACCATTTTGATAGACTCATAGCCGAACCAATATATCATCTGCCCTAGTTTCAACTTTTGGGGGAATTGGGATTTTTGTTTTGGTGTGACTGAACCCCAGAGAGAGGCTACCTACGATTCCTTTCGGAATCAAGTCAGACGTAGTTTAGGGAAAACATTTTATTTATTTATTTATTTTTGTTTGTTGTTGTTGTTTTTTTTTTTTGATAATACTTCTGTGTTCTAAAGAGGGTAGTCAAAGAAGAATAACCGGCTCAAATGGGTTTGCGAAGGGTTGAAAATGTTTGGATAGCGAGAAGGAAAGCCTTCGTCATCTCAATTGCACAAAAGCCATCACCGTATAGAGCCTGGACATAGTACCTTTTTACTACATCCGCATTCACAGCTGTTTCGGGATCATTTCCTTCGATATCACCCAGATACAGTGCTCCTCTCGGCAATATATTTCGGATGATGTATGGACCCTTCCAATTAGGAGCAAATTTTCCTTTTGCTTCCTGGTGATGGGGAAGAATACATCTTAGCACGAGTTGTCCCACTTCAAAATTTTTGTGATGCACTTTCTTGTTATAAGCGCGGGCCATTCTTTGTTGATACAACTGCTCGTGACAAACTGCGGCCATTCGTTTTTCATCAATTAAGGACAACTGTTCTAGCTGAGTCTTGACCCACTCACTATCCTCAATTTCTGCCTCAATGATTGTCCGGAGTGAAGGGATTTCTACCTCTGCGGGTATAACAGCCTCAGTTCCATAGACCAACAAGTATGGGGTTGCTCCTACCAATGTGCGCACTGTGGTGGGATATCCAAGTAATGCAAAAGGCGGCTTTTCATGCCATTTTTTGGAGCTTTGAATCATCTTTCTCAGAATCATCTTGATGTTCTTGTTTGCTGCTTCGACGGCACCATTGGCTTTGGGCCGATAGGGAGTGGAATTTCTATGTGTTATTTTGAATCATTCGCATACTTCTTACATCAAACGACTATTCAAGTTGGCAGCATTGTCCGTGATGATAGTTGCAGGAATGCCAAAGCGGCAAATAAGATTAGAGTCTACAAAATCTACCACAACTTTCTTGGTGACTGACTTAAGAGATCGCTTCAACCCACTTTGTGAAGTAGTCAATAGCAACCAGCATGAATCTATGTCGGTTTGAGGCTTTTGGCTCGATTGGTCCAATGACGTCCATGCCCCAAGCAACAAATGGACAAGGTGCTGACATAGGATGCAGTTCAGTTGGTGGTGCATGAATCAAATCACCATGCACCTGACATTGATGGCATTTTTGGACAAAGCTGAAGCAGTCTATCTCCATAGTTATTTAATAATATCCTGCCCGAAGGATCTTCTTTGCCAAAGCATACCCATTCATATGAGGTCCGAAAACTCCTGTGTATACTTCGTGCATAATTCTTACAGCTTCCTCGGCGTCAACACATCTTAACAAGTTGAGGTCCAGGGTCCTCTTATACAAGACATCACCACTCAAGAAGAAACCACTCGCGTGTCGTCTGATGGTCCTCTTTTGATCTCCAGTAGCTTGCTCAGGGTATTCTTGCATTTTCAAAAATCTTTTAATATCGTGATACCATGGCTGGATGGTTGGCTCTGCCTCAACCGTGTTACAATAACCTTGCCTTTCTTTGATTTGGATCTCCAAAGGATCAATATGGACATTTCCTGGATAAGGCAGCATCAAAGCTAGAGTGGCAAGTGCATCAGCTAATTCATTGTGACACCGAGGAATATACCTGAATTCTATCGACTTGAACCACCTGTTGAGATCTTCCACATATTGCCGATAGGGAACGAGCTTAACATCTCTGGTCTCCCGCTCTCCCTGGGCTTGCCAGATAATCAGATCGAAATTCCCCATGATTAATAACTCTTCGACATCTTGGTCAATTTCCATATTCATGCCCATGATGCAGGCTTCATACTCAGCTGTATTGTTCATGCAGAAGAATTGAAGTCTGGCTGTAGCCGGGTAGTGTTGACCAGTAGGTGAGATCAAGATTGCCTCAATTCCTATACCTCCGGTGTTTACCGCTCCATCAAAGAGCATTTTCCAAGCATGAGTGTCTTCAGAGATTGCTTCTATTAAATTTACCTCTTCATCTGGGAAGTAAGTGCTCAATGGTTGGTATTTTTCATCAACCGGGTTTTCAGCCAAATGATCTGCCAACGCCTGGGCTTTCATTGCCGTACGAGTGACATAGACTATGTCAAACTCAGTTAGTAGAATCTGCCATTTTGCTAATCTCCCTATGGGCATTGGTTTCTGGAATATGTACTTCAACGGATCCAACCTGGTTATGAGGTAGATGGTGTAAGCTTGCAGATAATGTCTTAACTTCTGAGCAACCCAAGTCAAGGCACGACAGGTTCTTTCCAACAGAGTATATTTTGCTTCATAACTAGTGAACTTCTTAGTCAAACAGTAGATCTCTTGTTCGTTCTTCCCAGTTACATCGTCTTGCCCCAGGACACAGCTAAAAGAATTTTCCAATACTGTCAGATACAAGAAAAGAGGTCTCCCTAGCTCCGGTGGGACCAAGACTGAAGGATTTGACAGATATTCTTTGATCTTGTCGAAGGCTTCTTGACATTCATCCATCCACTTGACTGCTACATCTTTCTTCAACAACTTGAATATGGGCTCACATGTGGAAGTCAGTTGAGCAATGAACCGACAGATATAGTTTAATCTGCCCAACAAGCTCATCGCATCCTTCTTAGTTCTTAGAGGAGGCAAATCCCGAATAGACTTTATCTTTGTTGGGTCTAACTCAATACCTCTCCTGCTGACTATAAAGCCCAAAAGTTTGCCCGATGGAACTCCAAATACATATTTAGCCGGGTTCAGCTTCAGATCATACTTGTGCAATTGCTCGAAGAACTTTCTCCAATCTCGAACGTGATCATCCTGAGTTCGGGACTTGATGATTAGATCATCCACATACACCTCTATCTCATAATGCATCATATCATGGAAGATGGTGGTCATGGCCCTCATATAGGTTGCTCCAGCATTCTTCAGACCAAATGGCATAACCCGGTAACAGTATGTACCCTAGGGTGTGGTGAAGGCCGTTTTATCTGCGTCTTCCTCATCCATCAACACCTGGTGATATCCTGCGTAGAAATCCACAAAGGACTGTATCTCATGCTTAGCGCAGTTATCAACAAGGATGTGGATGTTGGGCAAAGGGAAATTGTCTTTGGGACTTGCCCTTTTCAAATCTCTGTAGTCCACACACACCCGGGTCTTCCCATCTTTTTTTGGAACTGGGACTACATTGGCCAACCATGTAGTGTACCGAACTACTCGGATTACCCCTTCTTTCAACTATTTCATGATTTCTTGTTTGATCTTATCACTGATGTCAGTTTTAAACTTTCTTTGCTTTTGCTGGACCAAAGGGCAATCGTGGTAAATTGGCAACTTATGCACCACTAGATCAACACTCAGCCCTGGCATGTCATCATAACTCAAACATGAGTTAGATTATTGCATCTCAAGTATTCTTATCTATGTGAATGCTTATTTTCGTTTCCCGGATTTCCTCAGAAGTTCCCAAGTTTACCGGCTCAGTGTCATTCAAATTTGGCTTAGGTTTGTTCTCAAATTGTTCTAGTTCTCGATTTATTTCCCTAAACGCCTCTTCTTCATCATATTCCGGTTCTTGGTTCATTATTTCACTATTAGACAGCATGTATGGATCTGGGCATGAAGTCCGCAAGCATGTCATGTTATTTAAAGCCGCATTATTATAACCGAAAAGAAAAAATAAAGAAAATCAGAAAAATAAAGAGAAAAATGAACGATGAAATATTGATTTCATTTCTTGGAATTTGGGAAGATAACAGGGTTTACATTGGGAATTTAAAGAGAAGAAACTAAAAGAAGCATCCGAATTACATCCTGAAATAACTCGGGATGCAGAAAAAGTAGCAGGAGTGGTCTACCGGGACTCCCGCCTGATCATAAATGGCGTAGCCTTCCAATTTGAAGCTTGGCGCTTGGTCACATGTATAAAACCTCAGTGGTGCTAATGCCCTCTCCTGACTGAACCATGTGGGTTTCGTAGAGTACTTTTCTCATTGCCCCACATATTTCTTCAATTTCTTCAGCCGTGAAAACCTCATCGTCTTCCTTTTCACTATACTTCGGCTTGACAAAGGTTTCATACAAATGTGGAAATGGCTGCAGCAGAACCCATCCTTCCTTCTTTCTCTCATCTGCCCACTTTACATCATCTGGGGTAGGGTGGAAACCTATCCCGAAGAACTTTTTGGTCGTAGGCAAAGTCACCAGCTCAGATATGTCTTGCAGAGACTTTCCAAGTCCTTTTTCCTGACTTGAAACCATGTTTGATCATCTCCTTTGACACCATAATCGAGGCATTGGATAGGAAAGGTTGAGGGCAAGGGTTTCCTTCATCGTGTTGATCCGCCACCACAACTTCAAATGCTTGGTAGACTATGTGCTCACTACCCTCTCTTGATTCTATGCATGGGACAGATGGGTCCCGATAGATCGACTGTTCATCTTCTCCATGGACCATGATTTCCTGATCCTCATATTCAAATTTTACCATTTGGTGGAGGGTAGAAAGCACAGCTCCAGCGGCATGGATCCAACGACTTCCCAGAAGAAAATTATAAGACATATCCATATCCAGCACTTGGAATGTCACCTCAAAATCCACCGGTCCGATGGTAAAGATTAGGTCAATTTCCCCGGTGGTATCTCTTTTGATGCTATCAAAGGCTCTCACACAGACATTACTGGGATGAATTCTTTCGGTCCCAATTTCCATACGTTGCAGTGTGGAGAGTGGGCAAATATCAACACCCGAGCCTCCGTCTACCATAACTTGCTTTACATAATATCCCTTATACTTGACAGTCAAGTGCAAGGCCTTATTGTGAGCAGCTCCCTCTGGAGGCAAGTCCTTTTTGCTGAATGAGATTTGACTGACCGCAAAGAACCTTTCTGCCATTTTTTCGAGTTGTTCTACCGAAGTTTCAACCGGCACATAGGCTTCATTCAGATTTCTCATCAACACCTTTTGATGCGAGGGGGATTTCAACAGTAATGACAGTAAAGACACTTGTTCAGGACATTTTCGCAACCGATCGACCACCTCATAGTTATCCATTTTCATCTTTTGAAAGAAAACTTCCGCTTCTTCAGCACTCACAGGTTTCTTAGGCGGGAAATGCCTTTTTGTAGCATTTTTTACCTCTTATATATTTGAGTACTTTTCGGCGGGAACATTTTCTGGAAGCACTCCCAGGATCTCTTCCCCTTTATACGTAACCACTGTCTGATGATAATTCCATGGCACTGCATCAGGGTTGGTCACAGGCTTCTGTGGTACACGTCCAATAACCACTGGCTCAGTCAGTCGAGGTGGTTTGATTGTCCCCCGCACCACATAGGATTGCTTGGGTACGTACACACGTACTCCCTTTTTCTCTTCCAATTTTCGTGGAGTTCTTATCATCAGCTTCTTTTCTTGACGGCCTCACGGGACATAGAGAATTCCATCCTTGGGAGGTGTCGCTTCTGTTCTGGCTTCAGCTTTCTTTTCTGGCTCTGTCTTGGTGGCTTTATTTTTCTTATCCCTTTTATCTTGCTTTGGGTCCACCTTTGGTTTTCTTTCTGTGTCAATAATAGCAATGATGGACTTTAATGCCGGATCGAACTCTTTATCCTCACAGATCATCCCAATCACAAGTCCATTATTGCGGGCTGGCAAAGGATGTTTGGTCACATTTAGAACCTTCTCGTCCCTCAGCACTATATTCCCCTGCTCTATCAAGTCTTCCACGGCTCTTTTCAACATCCAACATTTTTTGTATCATTCCCCTCAGCTCCTGAGTGATCAGCACATCGGACGCCCCGCTGATAAGATGGTGATTCTGGGTTTTGCATGTTTAGAGGTATGGGCTGAAGCAAATTCATTTGAACAAGCTTCGGGAACAGACTAGAGTAGGTTTTACCGATTGGTGTAAAGTTTGGCCTCCTGGGTGGTTCCCGAGGACGAAAGTTACTCTACGGAGGTCGAGGATTATAGTGGTTCCGGTGGGGAGGCTGATTTCTTGGGAATGGAGCTTGATTTCTATTGGCATGTGGCTACGGCCGGGCAAAGGTTTGAGCGTTCATGACCGCATAAGGTATAGGAGCATAAGCCATATCATGATGAGGGTATTAATGTTGAGGGGTTCTTTCAGAAAACATGGGTCTGGGAGCGCGATGTCTCCTTGCCCCTGATGCTACCATAGACGTTTCTTCTTTCTTCTTTCCTTTATCCATTCCTCCAGACCCGCCTTGAATGGCTTAGGAGGTTGCTTTGATGGATGACTGGCTCAAGATTCTACCCATTTTCAAACCATTCTCTACCATCTCACCAATCTTGATTGCCTCTGCAAAAGGTTTGCCCATAGCCGACATCATGTTCTGGAAGTAATCGACTTCCTAGACCTGAAGAAATACTGTGATCATTTCCACTTCATCCATGGGAGGTTTTACCCTCGATGCTTTGTTGTGCCACTTAATTGCATATTCCCGAAAACTTTCTAAGGATTTCTTCTTTAGATTCTCCAAGGAGTTCCTGTCTGGCGCAATGTCTATGTTGTACTGAAATTGTCGAACAAAATCTCTGGCAAGATTGTCTCAAATGTTCCATCGAGATATGTCCTGATCCATATACCATTCTGAAGCTATGCCCACCAAGCTTTCTCCGAAGTAAGCCATTAACAACTCCTCTTTTCTACCTGCTCCACGCAGTTGGTTGCAATACTTTTTAAGGTGGGCAATAGGGTCGCCATGCCCATCATACTTCTCAAACTTCGGCGTTTTGAATCCCAGGGGCAGGTGCACATGAGGGAACATGCACAGATCATTGTAAGAAACACTCTTCTGCCCACTTAAACCTTGCATATTTTCAGACTCTGCTCTAAACTCCTCATCCTTTTTGCCATCTCATCCTGCTCATGCGCTTTCGGAGTTTTGTCTTGTCCAGATGTAAGCTCAAATGAGGGTGATTGGAAGTAAGAGTATGTGGGATATTGAGGAGGATCCGCTTGATGGGATTTTGTAAAGTGAAGGCCGAGGGATCAAAAGCGGGCCTAGGTAGTGAAGGTTGTGTGGTGGCGGAGCATGGTGGAGCAATAAAAACATTAGGAGTTGCTCCTGATGTGAACACCTGGAGGCGTACATCAGAAGATGTTCCTATAAAGTGATCAGACAAGGTATTCGGGTGACTGATGGGGATGTTAGAAGTACCCCCAGATCTCGGGAACAACTCAGGAAAGCCAGGGATAGCATTTGGAGGCTCTCTTTCATTAGTCCATGCATCCCACATCTCCATAACTCGGAGACGTAATATCTGGTTTTCTTCAGTTGTGGCAGACTCGGAGGCCGGGATCCCTGAGATTGAGCTGTCTTTGGTGATGCGAACTGGTGGCAAAGTCATTTCAGACGATATTTTTGTATTTCCTTTTTATCTGGTGAAATATTGATACGATGCTAGCTTACCAAAATCCAACCACCGTTTCTAAAAACCTAAGGTGGATATTTGTAGCAACAACGGTTAGTTTGAGACAAGTAACAGATAGGTTACCGCATATGGGGTATGATGTACCTATACAGTTAAATGAGTATCTACATGTTTGTCACGGTTGCATGCGTCATCCCGGCTTTTCTTCCCATTTCTTTTCTTTTGATTTCTGTTTCCTTGCTTTTGCTTTCTGGTTTTCTCTCATTTTGATTTTTCTTTCCACTCCATTTTTCTTTTCTTTCTGGCCTTTCTCTTTTTGTGTTTCTTTTCCACTCTGTTTTTCCTTTTATTTCCTTCCCTCGTATTTTTTTTCCTTAGGGTTACGATCGAATCGTATGGAGATTGCCTACGTATCATGACCCTGCATGAATCAGACCAAGCGTAGTTCTTGCAAATAAATGCAAAAATAAAGAAATAATTTTTGGGATTTTTCAATTTTTCATTAATAAAACTTTGATTACAAAGATACTAGACTGTTTGTTTTTCTTAAAAGGGAAAATTACAAAACAGACTCAAAATAACAAAATATAGACTCGATAACTAGGAATACATTAAAGCTTCAAATCCTGGGGCCCGCGGGGCATCATTCGGCATTGCCGCGGGCCTACGTGCAAGACCCCTTTGTAACTGCTCCAAATCATTCATAACCTGACGAACAAATATCATCATTGTACCAAAGAAAGTAGTGCGACTCATTCTCTCGCCGAGTTGACATTTCATGACGATATAATCCGCAATGCCTCTAATTCTTTCTCCGATCCGGCCCTTTTCCTGATGTAGTCGGCTTATCTATTGGTTGCGGGCCTCTAACACCTGGGAATCGTGGAAGTGATGGTCTTGCAACAACTTTATTTCTTTCTCCATCTTGGCCATTAGCCTATAGCACTGTTCCCTCTCAGCCTGAAAGTCCTTGTCCTGCTGGACTGCCTTGTCTTCAAGGGTATTCACTTTTCTTTTCAGTTTATCAATAGTTCCCTCATAATTTCTTTTCATTTGTTGCACAAATTGGGCCCTTTCCTCTGTCTTCTTTGCCCACTGTACCGGATATTTGCCATATTCCCTTCAGATTTCTCCAACTCTTCCTGGCACTCTAAGACTTTCTTCTTCAGCCCTTTTATCAATCTCTCATTGGACCGATTTCTTTCTTGACTTTTAGCAGCTATTTTCATTTGTTGGATTTGAGCCTTAAGAGCCTCATTCTCTTGGGTCAGTTTCTTTTTGTCACCTTCATCGGCTGCGGCTTGCAAGCTATTTTCAAACCGGAGATCCTGAACCTGTTTTTCCAATGCTCCTATTCGGACCTTGTATTCCTTTTCCTTGTCTAGCCAATCCCATTATACCTAGGCCCCGTCAATAAATTATTGTACATGTGGCCTCTTGGCGGGTCTCTCAAGAATTTGAAATCTTTTGCCAAACTAGACCAAGTATTTGGGATCCACTTTGCCTTTAGCCTGATCCCGCACTATGGGTTTAGGCTCAAGATACCTATATTCATTCCATATCTGGCGGTTTTTTCCTTCCGAAAATGCAGCTTTCGGGCCTAGTTCGATGACTTGTTTGCTCAGATCTTCATCATCGTGGACGGTTTGGAATCTTCCCAGTTTCCACAAGACTCGGTAGGGAGCATAGGGTTGGATACTCCGAATGCCCATCAAGAGAATATAGATTACTTCGGCTGATGTGTATACTGCCTCAGTAACGGGAAGCCACCTGAAAGTCCACTCAATTTTGTCAGCAGACAGGGATCTCAAACATGATAGCCAAGCCTCGGTACCCTCAGGGAATTCAATGCCTGTTACCCGGGTTTTAAATTCGTTAATATAGCTCAACCCGGTCAAACCATAGTTCATGTACCGAGTCCGACGACATAGATGCTCTTGTATCCATAGCTGTAGCAATAAATTGCAACCCCCAAAAATATAACCCCCCTCTCGACATTTAGTCAAAGCTCGATACATTTCAGCCACAATTAAAGGAACCACCGTGTTGTTATATCTATGTGACCATCTTTTCAGGGACAGATCACGGCTCCCAAGAAGGCTACCATGAAAGCTAATCCTCGTCACGCCTCCCACTTATCTTTGTTACCAGCGTATGTCAAACCAGTGTTGGGCTCCTCGAAACCTTTCGAGTTGCCATATCGGTGGTATAAGAAATAGACAGTGCAATATCCCTCTGATAGATTCTTATCCTGAACAACCCCACTGATACTCAATAAGTCCAGAAATCTATATAGAGTTACCGGTCTTGGTGCCAATGGATATCGACCTCGGAGATTTCCATTAAGTCCTGCATACCCTGCAACCTCTTCTAATGTCGGTGTAAGCTCAAAGTCTGAGAATCGGAACACGTTGCGATTGGGTCCCAGAAAGGTATCAGTGCTTCAATAATATTCGGCCTCAGCTTAATGTTCAGTAATCCGACCAGGCCACCCAGAATCTTTACCACTGTTTCTCTGCTACCTTTTTCTAGATCATTCCACCACATAGGGAGCTTCAAAGGGATCTCACTCAGGACTGAGAAGGATTCAATGTCAACTGTACTCATCCTGCAGATTTATTTAAAATGACTCAAGGCTTTATTTTGACCTAGAAAAGGAAAAGTGGCTATTTTTCAAAAAATTTATTTTAAGAAATACAATGACGTGGTTTTGCGGATACGGCCTTTCAGCACTTCGGGGAAGGAGATTTTAAGGTTGTGCCCGTTAACTGTTTAAAACTGACTCAGGGTGTTTTTCTTGCAAAAACAGCCTTCAGGCACCCTTTTGGGGACATTCGGCTTATTTTAAACAAGAATGGCATCACCCGACTTATTTCGTGACAAAAATTAAAATTTGGTATTTTTGGCTATTTTTGCAACAAGGAAGTTGGACCCGACGAGGATTGCCTACGTATCTCACATCTGGTGAGAATCAAATTGGCGTAGTTCGGGAAAAACGTTTTGTCAAAACCAAATAAGTATTTGTTAAAAAATCTTTTTTCTCCATTTTCTTTTTCTTTTTTTTCAAAAATCCGGTAGCATTTCGGTATATTTGGGCATTGGTTTTTCAAAACAAGTGGTTACCCTCACTTAGTCCTAATAGTGCTATTTTTCTCAATTTTCTCTTATACAAGCCGGTAAACATGCAAAGCCGAGCAAATAAATGCACAAGTAGCACGTAAGATGCATCAGGATGGTCTTTTCATTTCAGGTCACCTGTCCTAGACGGACCCAACCCATGCGTTGAGTCCCCTAAGTTAAATGTAGATGATGCAAACAAACTTTCCTACTAGGAATCCGGCATGAGGCTTTATTCTTCTAGGTTTAAACCCTAGGTTTATTGTTCTAGACCTGGCTTGCCCGAGTGGACAGTTCGAGCCTGGGGGCAGCGTACCGGGAATACAGAAGCTTTGTCGGCTTAGCAACTTGTCCGAACATCGTTCTAAAATGGGATAAGACTCTAAACAGAAGAGAAGTCACACGAAGTGCACCATTCTCCATGATGTAAAGACTCAGAGAGAGGAAGGGTTTTGTAGCAGTTTATGTATACAATTCAACAAATATCAAAGCGGTAAAGCATTTAGCACATTAGGATGAAACATGTAGGAAAATCAGATAAAGCCAATCATAATAGCTATTCTAAGCTCGAATTATTGAACCCTGAACCAAAGTTCAGGGTTCGCATCCCCAGCAGAGTCGCCAGAGCTATCACGCCTCCTTTTTTACGCACCTACCCCGAAGGATAATATATAAGGGATTTTTTCCATTTAAAGTGACATTATTCGAAATATGATTATTTATTTATTTAGAGTCGCCACTTGGGATAGTTTTGGCTTTTGGTGTCCCAAGTCACCGGTTTATCTTGAATCCCAAATCGAGGAAATTTTGACTTCCCGAATGGAGTCTGCGAACCAGAAATTCTAAATAAGGAATTCTGTTGACCCGAGGGAAGGTGTTAGGCACCCGCGGATCCCATGGTTCTAGCACGGTCGCTTAAAACTATTATAATTGGCTGAAAATATGATTTTTATACATGTCATCCTATAGTGCAATTTTGAAATTATTTATCGCTTTTAATTAAATTTTTTAAGAAATTGAACGTCGTTTAAAACATATTTTGGATCATGTCACATGAAATGCATCCGGATCCTTGAAACATTTTATTCAACGTTTTAGGGTTTGGATTTGGGTCACATGAAATGCACACCTGAGTTTAGGAAGGTAAAATTATTAAAGAACTCGCCTAAGGCGGCTAACGTGTTATTAACTTTGCAGGAGGCCATAAAAATTTGCTAAATGGCATGCCCTGAGTTCTAAATATTTTTAATGAAGTAACTAAAGAGGGCTACGCGATTCGCGATTTTATTTGGTGCGGCGCACCTCGTTTTATTTTAAAGGTCGTCCAAAAGGAACTATGATTTTCTATTAAGGATCGTCTCTAAAGGCCTATGAGTTAAGTAGTATTATTAGTTACTATTGTTAAAAGCGTACAAGGGATCCGGGCCTCAAGCTCAAGTCCACACTTGAACAAGATGGAAACATCTTAACTCAAAGTGTGCTACTTAACTCGGAGCCGAAAATTGCATTTTTTAAACAGAGACATTAAACTAAGAAAATGATGGATCTAGGTCTTCTTAGGTTATGGGCCAGCAGATAGGCCCAATTCGATTTCCTTGTGCCTGGATCAGGAGAATGTACCGTGTAAATGCCAACATGAATGAAGGCATCAATTTCATTTGGGCCTAGCCTTGATAGGACGAAATTCAGTGAAAAGGCTGGCCCAATCAACATGTCTATATGTCAAACAATCTCAACAAGGCTTAAAATACTTTTAACAGGGTGCTCTTGCTGATTAACATGCATATAACAAAAGGAGACTATTATCTAAATCAACATATCAGCAGATTAACCAAGTTCTAATATTGTTTATGAGAAGATTAACTAATAAGGAAGGTTTTTAAAATGTTGTGTTTCCTACTATGCTAGATTCAGTTAATGCAAACTAACCTAATGCACTATTCCATTCCATGTCCTTGTTTATTATTTCAAACGGCCAATAACCATACACTATGTCATTTGCAGCTATCCTTAACAAATCATCTCTATTTACATTAATGCAAACTAGGATAACAACTGAAAATACGAACGAGATTTACCATGAATAATAATGTCCTAATAGTCAATCATCAGGAAGTAACTAACATACAAAACATGGTCAAATTAATTACAAGTCCTCTTTGGTGAATATATAAATTCAAATCTCGAACTACATGATATTTGAAGAAGCAAAAACTAGTAGGAAACAAATAGGATCTCTCTAATAGTCATCACACTCGTTTCCTTCCAAATTCTTGCTCCAAGTCACAAGTTAAATGATATCCATGTAGTTTAGAATGTACCTGGAATTTGCACAATAACGAAAGGAAATTAAGGTCAGCTAGGTAGACAGCAACACACATCAGTTAATCAACAACTTGAAGTCAAGTTTTTAGCCCAAAAAATGGTGTCAAAATAGCTAGGAACAATTTTGAATGAACAGCAACAGTAAAACAAGCGAAACAAACTTGAATGGCCCAATTTGAACTTGATATAACCCCAGAACCTCTAAAACCTTCAGTGCCGATTTAACAGGTCTATTTAAACCAATTTCAACTTTGTATAAACTGGAAATTTGATCTAACAGCTGGAACACTAAAATTATCCTAAGGAGACTTCAATGGAATAGTGATCTTTGGAATTTTTGGTCATCTGAAATTTCAGAGCTTGCAGTATTTCTTCAAACTCATTTTTTGGATTTTTTTTTTATTTTTCTCTAAGATCTAAGATTTGAATTTTTGAATATTTTTAGATCTGGAACTTGTGTGTATTTTTCAGATTTTTCAACTTGTTAAACAAGGCAATGAACATGCCTTTTGTAGGCAAAGTCTAGGGCTGCCTTCAGATTTCTATTTTACACCCTAGATCCCTCTTTTATTTTCAAATTTTAGCTAGTTAGTCCCTTATTTATTGGCTTGTTACCCAAGTTAACCCACTGCAATTCTAAAATTCCAATTAGGACCCTTCTAGGTGCTTCTAGTGGTCTCCAATTTCAGTTACTAAAGATTCCCTAAATTAAATTCCCTAGATTACCCTTTTCAGTTCCAAAAATTACTAAACTAAACCAACCCCTTTTACCTTGGTATAATAACCCTAGTTAACTATCTAGGAGCTGGAATCAAACAGCTAATACCAAACAAATCCTAAGAATTGAACTAACATGGAAATTAATTCTAAAAATCAGTAACTAGCCATTAACGACAACCAAACAAAATTGAAACTAAAGTCAAATTAACAGCACCAAGCATGGATTATTTAATTGAAACCAAACACAAAATCAAAAAAAATCAGAATAGAACAAAATTAAACCAAAATAAAAATCGAAACAGGATAGAATCAACAAAATTAATCAAAACCCTAAAAATTCTAATTCATTTAATCATGACGGCAATTAATCAAGGAGGGAATAGCATATGTGAAATAAAAAAAATCAAAAGAAAAAGAAAATTTACTGATGGAAGGTTGAACAAAACAGGACTCGGATTTGAGGCACGGAATGACGTGAACGTTTGTTCTTCACCAAAAACAAACAAGCACATTGTTTCGTGCCTCGAATCAATCTCTAGGCTAAGGGATTTGGGAATAACTCGAGCAAATCAGGCTTCTAGGGTTCTGCCACTTCTACAATTTGAAATTCGAGGAGTTCTGGGATGTTTGAAAGAGACTGAGTAGGGATAAGGACTGAGGAGAGATGGAGCTCATGGGGTATTGGTTTGGGGTGTTTTGAAGGTGGCGCCCAGGGTTTGGGTTATTCGAGGAGACTAGGTGGGATTCGAGGGAAATATATTGGGGGATTGGAATGGGGAAGGTGAGAGGATCTCGTGTTGTAAATTTGAAATCGTTTGGTGGCCGGCCACCGTCGTAAGGTGATTTCTGGCAGCGGTCTAGGGCGGTAGACGGCGGGGGATGAGGGTGGTCTGTGAAGGGGTAATTGAGATAATGAACGAGGGTAGGGGTATTAGGATAGTTAAATATTAAGTATACCCGAGTTCTGAGCCTTAGGATCAAAGATCCTCGACGGCCCAGATTGACTTGACCCAAAACGGTGTCGTTTGGCCCTGGGGGAGCTGGACCGGGTTTCTGAGGTGGGTTTGGGCCGATTTTGAGGGTCTTTGAACGGGTTTAGGAAAAAATTGGCCCAAAAATTGGGTAGTTTATGAAGACAATTTGTTTTCTTTTAATTTTCTCTTCTTTTTGCTTTCTATTTTTTTACCACTTATTTTTATTTCTATTTTTGTTAAATGTAAAATTGATAAAAATAAAGACCTGATTTAATTCTATAACTACAATAATTGATTTTAAAAATTAACTAAATCCTGTCTTAAAAGAAAACTAGAAAAAATCCAAATTAAAAATAAAAATATAAAAAGGGCTATTTTTGTTCTTTTCTTCCATTTTTGTGATGTTAATTAACTAATAAAATGTTAAAATGAGGTCCTAAATGCAAGTATGCTATTTTTTGACGGGCACCTTGAGGCGACTGTGAGTTGAGAGAAAAACCAAAATGAGAGAGGCTTGATAGTGAAAACCTCCGGGCACTACAAGTCGAATAAGGGTGAGAATCAAATGGAAATCACCAGACGGAAATTGTGAAAGGCGATTAACGACGAAGGACATGTCACATGTGCATGTCATGACCATTAGAGTTGGTTTCCGCGTTTGATAGGTTTTTATTTCATAGTTTTTCTTTTTAGAGAGTCATCCTTTTCCTTTGTCTTTTATTCTGTTCCTTTTATCTTTATCCTTTCATCGAAAAATTCCCCAACAAAGTCTACTTGGTCAAGACAAGTGATAAATGACTTCAAAATTTGCCACCAGCCTTCCAATTATGCAAGACGGGATCTGATTAGAACATCCAAGTGGTATAAGTCAGGAAGGAACAAGCGTAAAGCCAGTGTCAAGAAGGACATTCCCCAGCAAGAGGAGATTGACAAAAGGATGGACCAGTGTCAAGAAGGATATCCCCAGCAAAAATCGAAGGTTATAGACCTTAAGGCCAAGGCCAGTGGACATATCAAGGAAGAACAACGCGGAGAGCGATGGGCATAATTTGGAAATTCATATGAGACTCAAAGGCCGGGGAAATGCCAGTACCCGAGCTGTGCCACAAAAAGAAGAGGAATATCCCCATGCAGAAAAGGTATTTTTAGTGACACGGATGAACGGAGAAAGTGGTTTATCAACAAAACATTGCCAAATCTTCAAGGGGAATCAGCTGTTGTGGAAATGATATGGGGTCAGATAGGAGGATAAAAGTGGAAAACAACGGTGAGAAGTTTGCGAATAAGGAATCATCAAGAAGGGCGGAAGTTGTCAGACAAGTTTCAAGATGGACGGGCGACATAGAGCAGGGAAAAGAGAAGAGGAAAACCATCCCAACAGGAGTATCACGACCAACCACCACGTTTTAAAACTGACCAAATTTTTCTTTGATGTAAAACATGGGCGGGAAATGTTATTGATGGCAGAAAGATATGATACAGACTAAGATTTTTCATCTTAGGTGAAAGTTTCAACATACTAAGATTTTTCAAATTTCGCCTTCCTTTCTTTTTAAAGTATACCTTCCCTTCTTTTGCCATCTTACTTGAAACCTGCCAACTGTTGCCCTGTTATTTTACCTGCAAATTTCCAACTGTTACTTCCTACTTCCTGTTATTTTGTCCAAAACTTCCCAATTGTTGCTTTCCCCTTTTGTTGTCTTATTTGAAACCTGTTAATTCCCACTTCTTGTTATCTTATTTCCAACTGTTACTTCCCACTTTTTGTTATCTTAGGAGAAAGATTCATCAGACTAAGATTTTTATCTTTATCTTAGGTGAAAAAATTCACCAGACTTAGATTTTTATCTTAGGTGAAAGTTTCAACAGACAGAGATTTTATCTTTATCTTAGGTGAAAAAATTCATCAGACTAAGATTTTCATCTCAGGTGAAAGTTTTAGCAGACTAAGATTTTATCTATATCTTAGGTGAAAAATTCATCAGACTAAGATTTTCATCTTAGGTGAAAGTTTCAACAGACTAAGATTTTGCACCATGGGCTTTGTTCCTGTTACATACAAAAAAAAAATTTGTCAGTTTTATAAGGGGTGGTCGGTTGTGACCTTCTCGTTGGGGATGATTTCCTCCTTCAAAACTACTTCCCTCAAAACAGGTGTTTCATTCTTCTACAAACTGCTGGGGATAACACTTTTTCAAAATACGTTACCTTCTTCCTTCAAAGATTACTTCCCTTAAAGCTGGTGTTTCATTCCTCTGAAAACTGCTGGGGATGACACTGGCCTTTTTTCTCTTTTTTCTCTTTTTTTTCTTTTTCGGGGATAACACTAATGGTGGTAACACTGCTGGGGATAACACTGCCGGGGAATTATCTTTCTTGTTTTTCTCAAGTGGGTACCCGACTTTCAAAACTTAAAAAGGTAATGCCTCCGTTCTACGCGCGGGCTCCCGACTTCAACAACTTTAAAACTGCACTCGTGTTGCCATTGTTCCCCCCGCCTGCTGAACCATTTTCCTTCTCACTTGAATTATCTTTCTTCAGAGCTGCTTCCCTCAAAACTTGTATTGTCTTCCTCCTTCAAAACTGTTGGGGATAACACTGCTGGGGAATTATTTATTTACCTGATGGGGAATTATTTACTTACCTACAAGGGATAATACTACTGGGGGAATCTCTTTAACTTGTATTTCACTCCTCCGAAAATGGTTGGGGATAACACTGGATTTTGCTTTTTCTGAACACAAGTTTCATCCTTTTGTTTTGCTTGCTGGGGATACAACTTCCTTCTTCCTAAAGTGGGTACCTGACTTCAGGAAAATTTTCAAAATGGAAGAAAATTTTTCTGCCCCAGTTTCATAATTTATGACTTATATCAATTAACAATGCACACAAAAATGAAAACGCACGCAATTAAATCAAATAATAAAAAGAAAAATCCTAATTTTAAGAATTCTGTAGGAGTAATTCAAGCGAGGCAAAAATCACGTGCTCACAGCTGACCCTCTTTGCTTGGAGACACGAAGGGTTTTCGGGCAAAGATAAATGAGCAATTATGAGGGATTTTTGCTCGCTTGGCACTCCATGAGAAGCATTTTGAAAACCGTCAGACCGAACCCTGCTTCAGAGTTTGCCTACATATCATTGGCTAAAAAGGAATCAGGTCAGTGTAGTTCTAGAAAGTTTGGTAGCTGGGACTTCCAGGAGCAGTGATTTCACTGTTGTTGCTACTGCCACTGCTTGCTAACCTCCTTATTACACAAAAATGAAAATCAAAGCTAAGCTAGCTATTCCTATCAACTATGAGTTACAAGATTCCTATCTATAAATCTCTAGAAGCTTGATCTTGAGTCTTAGCTTACTTTGTTATGGACTCTGCTCTGAATCTTGATGCTCGCAATCTGTATGTGTTGTTTCTTTCTGCAGCATTGGGTCAAAGTGGGATCAGCGGAGCTTATGAATTCAAACAAATTTTGAGCAATCTGCACCTTTGTTTGCTTCAACAGTTTGAACTCATATCTTTTTATTTTTCTTCTTTTCTTTATTCTGGATTGAGACTCATTCCATCGGTCGTCTCTCACCCTGTGCCTCAAAGTCAAACCTGCATAAGACACCAAAACAAACAAACGAACGAAATTTTTCTGCCCCACGTTTCACTGGGAAAATTTCGTAAGTTAGTTGTGACACATATCTAAGCGATAAAATCAGGATTGTGTATCCTTGGGAATGAAGCCTTAAATTGGGAGGATTACCAGGTTATGCTGGAAAATGATCGGGTTATGCCGAAAAAGATAAAGGTCCTCGAGTTAGGCCGGGGAGTTCCGCGGGTTATGCTGGGATAAAAGAAAAAGGCCCCTGGGTTATGCCAGGGAGGTCCACGGGTTATGCCGGGATAAAAGAAAAAGGTCCTTCGGTTATGCCAGGGAAGTCCGCGGGTTATGCCGAAATAAAAGAAAAAGGTCCTTGGGTTATGCTAGGGAGGTCCACGGGTTATGCCGGGATAAAAGAAAAAAGGTCCTTGGGCTATTCCAGGGAGATCTGCGGGTTATGTCGGGATAAGAAGGAAAAAAGACCCCTTGGGTTATGCTAGGGAGGTCCACGGATTATGCCGGGATAAAAGAAAAAGGTCCTTCGGTTATGCTAGGGAGGTCCATGGGTTATGTCGGGATAAGAAGGAAAAAAGACTCCTTGGGTTATGACAGGGAGGTCCACGGGTTATGCCGGGATAAAAGAAAAAGGTCCTTGGGTTATGCCAGGGAGGTCCACGGGTCATGCCAGGATAAAGGATAAAGGTCCTTGGGTTATGCCAGGGAGGTCCACGGGTTATGCCGGGAAAGAAAAAGGTCCTCGGGTTATGCCGGGGAGGTTCGCAGGTTATGCAGGGATAAAAGAAAAATATCCTTGGGTTATGCCAGGCAGGTCCACGGGTTATGCCGGGGATAAAAGAAAAAAGATCCTTGGGTTATGCCAAGTAGGTCCACAGGTTATGTCGGGATATCTAGGGAATGGGGCCCTATGCTACCATGATTATTTTTTTGGGATTTTTTTTCACTTCTTCTTCTACTTTTCCTTTTTTTTAAGTAAAACACTAAAGAATTTGGGCGGAAACTTCCCTTTTTGGTCGGTTCCCTGCTGCAAAGTTGTTTCAGCGCTTGAAAATTTCTTTTCCTTTTTGGGTTGCACCTGCTTCTTACGTGGTTGCTTTGAATTACACCTGTTTTAACTTTCAAACAAAGAACAATTTGTTAGTTTGAAACGGTGGTTGGTTTTGTGGGCTTGATCATCTCAATTGCTTGATCCCGGTCCAGTGTCCGTTGAGAACTTTGCTACTTGTTTGTTTTGAGGGTGAATCTCTTTTCAAACCGAAAGGACTCAACTTTAGGATTTCATGATGACTCGCCCGCGTGGGCTCGGCCTTTTCACTTTACTTTACTCTTAGAACCTTTGTCCTTGGTTTTATTTCTTCTTCAATATCTTGTGCTTTAAAACATCCATATTTATGGTCATTCGGTATTGGCCTGACGCACCCGCTGAGGTTGGGTATTTTCTTTGGCTTTTTCCAGCCAACGCCCTATAAAACTAGTCCTGCACCTTTTCTTTGTGATAGTCTCGGAATTAGAGTTAAACCGAAAGGGATTCAAAGAAGAAGTTTACAAAAGGAAAGTATATGAGTTTAAAGAGAAGCGTCCCTTTAGGGGGGAAAAGATGGACTTATCTGGGGGTGCATGCTGGCTTCAAATGGACATGACATGCTACTTGGACTGGATGCCCGACCCACACAAACTTTCCAGCTTCTCGTTAACCCACTGATCGGTATTTCAAAACCAAGGCACCTTTCCAGGACTCTTTTAGTGGTGAGATATCTTCATTTAGGCCGACAGCGCCCTTTGCGGGTTTTCGCCAATCGACCTCTCTCAATTTCTCTTCTTATCGTCGCCCGATAGTGCTTTTTAAGAGTTTTCACCAAACAGACTCTCTCATTTTCAAATTCTCTACTCACCATTGCCTTATGGTGCCCAAAGATTTTCACCGAGAAGACTCTCTCATTTTATTTCTCTCAATTTGGACTATAACAGATTCCAACAATGTTTGTGTTCAATTCTCATGCCTTTGCCAATTGATCAGAAGGACTTGGACAAGGTTTTGGGTAAAAAGAATTTTGGACGGAAGTACAACTTAGGAACCATTTTGGTAGACTCACAGCCGAACCAATATATCATCTGGCCCAGTTTCAACTTTTGGGGGAATTGGGATTTTTGTTTTGGTGTGACTGAACCCCAGAGAGAGGCTACCTACGTATCCTTTCGGAATCAAGTCAGACGTAGTTCAGGGAGAACATTTTATTTATTTATTTATTTATTTATTTTTGTTTGTTGTTTTTTTTTTTTTTTTATAATACTTCCGTGTTCCAAAGAGGATAGTCAAAGAAGAATAACTGGCTAAAATGGGTTTGCGAAGGGTTGATAGTGTTTGGATAGCGAGAAGGAAAGCCTTCGTCATATCAATTGCACAAAAGCCATCACTGTATAGAGCCTAGACATAGTATCTTTTAACTGCATCCGCATTCACAACTGTTTAGGGATCATTTCCTTCGATCACCCAGATACAGTGCTCCTCTCGTCAATATCTTTCGGATGATGTACGGACCCTTCCAATTAGGAGCAAAATTTTCCTTTTACTTCCTGGTGATGGGGAAGAATACGTCTTAGCACGAGTTGTCCCACTTCAAAATTCCTGGGACGCACTTTCTTGTTATAAGCGCGGGTCATTCTTTGTTGATACAACTGCCCGTAACAAATCGCGGCCATTCATTTTTCATTAATTAAGGACAACTGTTCCAGCCGAGTCTTGACCCACTCACTATCCTCAATTTCTGCCTCAACGATTGTCCAGAGTGAAGGGATTTCTACCTCTGCGGGTATAACACCCTCAGTTCCATAGACCAACAAGTATGGGGTTACTCATACCGATGTGCGCACCGTGGTGCAATATCCAAGTAATGCAAAAGGCAGCTTTTCATGCCATTGTCTGGAGCTTTGAATCATCTTTCTCAGAATCTTCTTGATGTTCTTGTTTGCTGCTTCGACGGCACCATTGGCTTTGGGCCGATAGGGAGTGGAATTTCTATGTGTTATTTTGAATCGTTCGCATACTTCTTCCATCAAACGACTATTCAGGTTGGCAGCATTGTCTGTGATGATAGTTGCTAGACCGGTTTTTTGAGGTTAGTTTGGGCCGATTTTGAGGGTCTTTAAACGGGTTTAGGGCAAAATTGGCCCAAAAATTGGGTAGTTTATGAAGACAATTTGTTTTCTTCTAATTTTCACTTCTTTTTGCTTTTTTTACCACTTATTTTTATTTCTGTTTTTATTAAATGTAAAATTGATAAAAATAAAGACCTGATTTAATTCTATAACTACACTAATTATTTTCAAAAATTAACAAAATCCTGTCTTAAAAGAAAACTAGAAAAAATCCAAATTAAAAATAAAAATATAAAAAGGGCTATTTTCGTTCTTTTCTTCCATTTTTGTGATGTTAATTAACTAATAAAATGTTAAAATGAGATCCTAAATGCAAGTATGCTATTTTGTATTTTTATGACTTATATAAGTTAACAATGCACACAAAAATGAAAACCCACGCAATTAAATCAAATAATAAAAAGAAAAATCCTAATTTTAAGAATTCTGTAGGAGTAATTCAAGCGAGGCAAAAATCACGTACTCACAATAATATGAAAATAACGAAATTAAACGGTAGCGTAAGTCTTAATTATAGATACTGAATCAAAATGCGGAATAGTCAATATAAGCCTCCACCCAAGATTGGTGTCACAATACTCACGAACTGCTAAGAAATACTAAATAAAAATGTCTGAAAGAACACATAAGTTGTTTGTCTCGAATACAAGGAGGCAACAGACTAAAAAGAGAGAGTAAGGGAGATGCCGGGCCTGCGGACGCCTGCGGACGCCTGCAAGGCTACCTCGGGTTTCACTGGATTGAAGGCTTGCTCCCGTACTAATACTGTTGCTGCTGCTCGAAACCTGGACTTGTGCAAATAGCACAGAGTGTAGTATCAGCACAACCTACTCCATGTGCTGGTAAGTGCCTAGCCTAACCCCGGCGAAGTAGTGACGAGGCTAGACTGGACTACCATATAAACCCATTCAATTATGTACATATACAGCGGAATCGAAAATAAAAAACAAGTAAACAATATGGGAGGGGGCATGCTGGGGGGAGATAACAATATTAATAGTAAATCCAGAATAATAATCTAAGGACAGCTTGGAATTTACAGTGGATAAGAACCAAATACCTAAATAAACACACTTGTATCAATAATTGTTGTGGCACGCAACCCGATTTCAATATATAATAACATTGTTGCGGCATGCAACCCGATCCATATATATATCATTGTTGCGGCGTACAACCCGATCCATATCATCTAACATTATTGCGGCTTGCAACCCGATCCACAAATATCGTTCAATGCACTGCATCACCCTTCGTGCTTTAACACTCTTCCTCACCCAATCAACAATCACAAACAAGGTCAAGGCAAATAATAAAATAAGAATGGAAGCCCCGGCAAGGCTACACAAACAAACAAATAACAACCCGGCAAAGGTACTACATCAATAACCACAATGTCCCGACAAGGGAATAAATCATTAACTCTTCTCTTTCTTTCACTTTCATCTCGTATTTCACAATATCACTTGATCCCAAGCTCCAAGGAGTTACTTATCTCCTACACCTCCACAATTTGTATTTCGAGCCGAGCCAATGCTCCACGAAGTTCCAAGATCACAATTTCTATCACAAGGCCTTTACAACATATAGAAGTCATCAATTAAGCATGGAAGGCATAACAACAACCAACTATCCGCAAATAAGGACTCACGGTCATGCTAGACACCAATGTATAGATACTTGTCACCATGCCTATACATCGTACTCGATCAATTAGCAAGTAACAAACAAGACTCAACTCCTATTCCCTCAAGCTACGATTAAACCAAACACTTACCTCAACTTCCACGGCCAAATCAATCCACCACAACCGCTTTCCCTCTCGAATTCGGCTCCAACTCAATCAAATATATACAATAATGACTTCATAATATCAATATATGCTAAACAAATCAAACTCAACGTCTAATTATAGGTTTCCAAGTTTTCTTCCAAAAAATTCCAAAATTTCCCCCGGGCCCGCTTGGTCAAAGCACAAGGTTCGGACCAAAACAAATCCCTCATTCACCCATGAGCCCGAATATATAATTTATTCTCAAATTCGACCCCAAAACGATGTCTAAATCAAGAAAAAGTAGAAAGCCCTAACTCTACCCATTTCCCCCAATTTCTACCCTAGATTACATGTTTTAGGCTTAGGAATTCAACAAATATTGATGGAAAATGAAGAAAACGAGTTAAGATTTACTAACCCAAGAAGTTTTGGTGAAAGGGAGCTTTAAAGGACGCCTAACGACCTTGGAGAAGAAGGAGCTCGTGTGTTTTTATGAAAATCCCGCAATACACTTATTCTGGAAATTAAAATATAACTAGGCAAAATTTGCCCTTCGCGTTCGCGTAAAGAAGGTCGGGTTCGCGAAGGGTTGACTCAACAGTCATCGCGTTCGCGATGTGAAGGATGCTAACGCGAAGAGGAAGGCTGGGGGGGGTCTAGGACTTGGTCTATGCGAACGCGTGGACCTATATGCGGACGCGATGAAAGGGATCTGCAAGCCTACGCATTCGCGAGTGTGTATATGCGAACGCGAAGAGGAAAAGGAAGCTGAGTCCTTAGAGTCAAATGGCTCTACGTGAACGCAATGGAGGGAAAACTCAAAGCTTCGCGAACGCGGAGGGGGGAGTCGCGAATGCGAAGAGTAAAAGGGACCTGCAACAGCTGAAGTAAAAACATGCAATTTTCCAAAGTTGAAATCACTCCGAAACACCCCCCGAAACACTCCCGAGCCCTCGGGGCTCCTAACCAATCACATACACTAACTCAACAACATCCTACAAACTTAACTGTGTGATCAAATCGCCAAGATAACATCAAAAACAATGAATCAAACCTCAAAATCAATAGTTTTTTTCTTCAAACTTCATAAACTTTCAAATTTTGAACTTATAGTCCGAAACACGTCAAACGACGTCCGATTTCAACCAAACATCACAGAAATATCTTAAATCACATATAAGACCTGTACCGAGCGCCAGAACCAAAATACGGGCCCGATACCAACACGTTCTAATCGATTTTCATTTTAATTTTCCTTAATAATTTCAGAAAAACAATTTTACTCAAAAATTAATTTCTCGGGCTTGGGACCTCGGGATTCGATGCCGGGCATACGCCCGAGTGCCATTTTTTTCTACGGATCCTCCGGGACCGTCAAATCATGGGTCCGGGTCTGTTTACCCAAAATATTGACCAAAGTCAAACTTATTCATTTTAATACCAAATTTTAGCATTTTTCACCGAATTTCACATTTAGGCTTTTCGGCTACCCACCCGGACTATGCACGCAAATCGAGGCAACTAAAAAGGAGGTTTTCAAGGCCTCAGAAGCACGGAATGAATAGAAAAATAGGTGATGAATTGGGTCATCATAGGAAGATTGAATATATTCATATTACTATAATCATACCGAGTAAATATGAAAGGTTACCCAAATTTTCTTCTATTTGTACTAAAGATTTATGAGCATGATGATGGAATTACATGCCTAAGTAAATTAAATATTTACTGAAATAAATATTAGTTGGAATGACCTGTTGGCCATCCCGGTTTAATTATAATGCGAAAAATTGATTGAGAATTCACATTGGCATATATTAAAGAAATAGAAGATTCTTCAAGAATTCTCTTGTGCTGCTTATTTTCATGATATACCAGTTAAGGTTGGGATTGAATCCCTTAATTTCTGTAACGAATAGAATGCGATATATATATGGGCCCAGTCACCTGCCATGTGGACCGTTTACTATTATATAATTTTAAAAGATGCATTTTTTGTATGGTCACATGTGTGTTTGTTGTCAACTTGCAGTTTGGCTTTTTCAAGGTTGCTTGCCCAAGTTATTAGAGCACAGTTCCAGAATATAAATTATGATAATTTATTTTGATAATGCTGGTTTAAATCAAATTTGGTTTAGCAGAAATTATATGCCTCCAATTAAGCTAAACCATTGGTTTTGAGAATGAAACTCCCAGATCGAAATTTGGTATGAAGTATATTATTTAGTATACAATAGCACTTGTATTCATCTAGCCAATAAGTTATGATAAATTCTCCCTATCACAATTGGTTCAGGGTCAGGAACCAATAATTTCTATATATAAATACGGATATGCGATATGATATAATTATCCCACCATAATGCATAAAGATGGGTCCCCAAAGAAAGTTGGGGATGTGTGTTGGTGATCCCAGCATTAGGGGGAGAAAAATGAGCAGCTGGAAAAAAGTAATATATGGAATGAATTATTATGAGTACACCTAGATCGTCGTACAAGAAAATGTGAACTTGAAGTTCAAGTGATAATTCATTTGCAAAATAATACCAAGCGCATTTGCTGACCCAAATCTAAATATCACATTTCAGCTATTAATGCTCCAAATAGAATAAAGTCCACGATATAGTCTATGGGACGCATGAAGCGTAACAGACTAATCTGTTCCAAAGATAAAACTCCTTGAAGAGGGAGAGGAGCAAATGTTCAAGATGGTCATAATAAGGAGGCAAGTGCTTTCTAAGAGCACCATGGCATAACACATTATAAGACCTCATGGAAGAGGCTCAGGTACCTGAAAATAATAAGATATCGATAAGTTATGTCTTTATTGATTGATGATGGAACCGACATAAAATGATCATCGATGATATTTGTGATGACCCAAACGGTCATCACTTGTTTTAAATTAAATTTTATGACTACGAGGCCTTAAAACCTTATTTAGAGTCACCTCAATTTGCGTGCGCAGTCCAGACGCATAGCCAGAAAGCTTAAATGAGAAACTGTGTGAAAAATGATAAGTTTTGACTATAAAATGAATTAATTTGATCTTGGTCAACGTTTTGGGTAAACGGACCTGGACCCGTAATTTGACGACCCCGAAGGGTCCGTAGAAAAATATGGGACTTAGGCGTATGCCCGAAATCGAATTCCGAAGTCCCAAGCCCGAGAAATGAATTTTTGAAATAAATTATTTTCTGAAATTGCTTATAAGGTTTTGAAATGAAATTTGATTAGAACTTGATGGTATAGGGCCCGTATTTTGGTTTTGGTGCTCGATACAGGTCTTATGTGTGTGTTTAAGACGTCTCTATAAAATTTGGTGAAAACGGAATTGATTTGACGTGATTCGGACCTAAATTGAAAAATTTTATACTTTATGAAGTTTGAAAGAATTCATGGATTTTGAGGTTTAATCCGATGTTTATGATGTTATTTAGCAATTTGATCGCGCGAATAGGTCTGTAGGATGTTTTTGAGGTTGTGTGCATATTTGGTTTGGAGCCCCGAGGGCTTGAGTGAGTTTTGGATAGGTCACGAGTTGCATTTTTTAACTTAAAAATTAGCTGGGATGAACTTACCTGCAGGCTTCGCATTTGCGAAGCCTGGCTGACAAATGCGAAGGCTGCCTCGCAAATGCGAAATAGCCCAGACCTACTCCTTCATCGCAAATGCGATAATTCTCTTCGCAAATGCGAAAGTTTCCATGATGGCCAGGGATCGCAAATGCGATCAATATGTCGCAAATGCGACCAAAGTCTTGCAAATGTTAAGGTCCGGAATTTTTGAAGGGTTCACAAATGCGAACAATGCTTCGCAATTCCCATATCTGCAAGGTCGGGGTTAGCAATTGCGAACCCCTATTCGCATTTCCCATAATTGAGACCTGCATGTTTTATACTTAGCCGATTTTGAACCATTTTTAACATCTTTTCAAAACACAAACTCCGTTGGGATATTTTTCAAGAACAAGTCTTCTTCCAAATCGATTGTAAGTTAGTTTTTACTCATTTCTTTCAATCATTAATATCTTTTAACATGATTTCAACCTAAAATCAAAGGTTTTCATGGGAAAAATTGGGTGTTTTGGGTAGAAACTATATTTTTCAAAAATTGGGGATTTGGACCTCAATTTGAGGTCCGATTTCAAAACAAATTATAAATTTGAGTTTGTGGGGGAATATGTAATCGGGTTTTGGTTCGAACCTTGGGTTTTGACCACGTGGGCATGGGGCGATTTTTGACTTTTTGGGTAAAACTTTGAAAAACTCATTTTCATGCATTGGGGTTGATTTATTTAGCATTTATTGATGTAATTAAGTAATTTGTGATTAGATACGAGTGAATTGGCGGTGGAATCAAGGGGTAAAGCTATAATTGAGGCTTGAGCTATGTTTAATGCATCGAGGTAAGTGTTTGGTCTAACCTTAGCTTGAGGGATTAGGAGTTGAGTCCTATTTGCTATATGGTATTAGTCGTGTACGATGTATAGGAATGGTGACGAGTATCTATCCGTTGGTGTCTAGCATGACTATGAGTCTTTATATTATGAATATCTTGATTTCATTGTATTCTTCATACTTTGGTGATGATTTCTAGTTGTTGTGAAAAGTTTGTGGAAGGAATTGAGACCTTTGAACATCTTGGAGTATTGGCTCGAGTTGTATTATGAATTGTGAAAGTATATGAGATAATTTAACCCTTTGGAGCATTGGCTCAAGTGGTAAAGCGAGTTATAAAGTATAAGTGAAAGATATAGAAAGAGTTATTGAAATGTTCCTTTGCCGGGATTTTATTTTAATTGTTGTTCCCTTGCCGGGATTTAATTATTTAATTTTTGTTCACTTGCTGAGATTTAATTGTTAATTGTTGTTCCCTTGCTGGGATTTCTATATGTTCTTGTTTATTTCCCTTGCCCTTGTTTGTGACTGTTGTTTGGGTGAGGAAGAGTGCTAAAGCACGAAGGATGATGCCGTAAATTTTTGATATTGTGAGAAAAGAGTGTAAAGCATAAAGGGTGATGCCATACAACACAATGTACCATTCTGTGCCGATTCTATTGATTATATGTGAGGAAAGAGAGTAAAAGCACGAAGGGTGATGCCGTGCACATTTTTATTATATCATTGATTGGTGAGGACGAGAGTAAAAGCATGAAGGGTGATATCGTGCACTTATTGATTTCTGATTCTTTATTGATGTTTGAGTTATGTTGCTTCCTTCGTTACTTGATGACTTTTACTTGGAATTGTTACCTTCCCCACAGCATGCTCCCCCTCCCATATTGATTGGTTATCTCTGTATCTCTGTTCCACTGTGTGTGTGTGTGTGTGTATGTGTGTATATATATATNTCGTCACTACTTCGCCGAGGTTAGGCTAGGCACTTACTAATACATGGGGTCGGTTGTGCTGATACTACACTCTGTACTGTGTCCAGATCCCGGAGTAGTGTTTGGTCATCAGCAGTAGATCGGGAGCTATCCTTCAGTCTGAGACTCCGAGGTAGCCCTGCTGGCCTCTGCATGCCCGGCGTCTCTTCTATCAGTTTTTATGTTCTATAGTCATTTGTGCTCGAGATAGACTATGTTCTAATCTTTCAAACTTCAAACATTTATTTGTAGTAATCCTAGACAGTCCGTGAGTGTTGTGACACCAGTTCTTGAGTAGAGGCATATGTTGATTTTCGCATTATTGTTTAGCTTATTTAATTTAATTCTTCTGCTTCAATTTCATATCCCGCTGTTATTTAAATATTTAACGCTTGTTGTTATGATTTATAAAAGGATTTAAAATAAAGCAGTTAGGAGTTTATGATTTCGTAGCTTGCCTAACTTCTACGAGTAGGCGCCATCACGACCCCCGAGGGTAGAAAATCCGGGTCGTGATAATGTTGTTGATGTAATGTGGTGCTCAATATTATTGATATTGACGAGGATCTTGAGCTCAAATCTGTGATGGAATTTGGACAAAATGATTGGCCAAATGAAAAATATGCAATAAAAATTGACTTCATCTGAAAAATATGAAGTTGGACGGATAGTCCCAACAACTGAAAGTATAAAGGCTATATGGAGATATTAAAATATGATTAGTATTATAATGCAAAAGAAATATTTGATATAGATTTACTTATTCTAACAAATATTGTCGAGGTTTTGTTAGTTATACAAATGCAGGGCATAGTTCGTTGTTCAAACAATCTATTTCCATGTGAGGGTAATGACATATTATTATTCTACAAGGCAGTTAATTGTTGATACTTATTGAAGTCATGCTAAGATAAGCAACTGATAAAGCAAGTGACTCAACACATAATAGACGTGTAACTTTTCTTTGAAGAGACGATTCCAATAATATTGAAGACAATACTGCTTTCACAGCTCAATTGAAAGATCGATATATTGAAGAAGACAAATTAAAGCATATTTAGCCAAAGTTCTCTGCAGAGACGATCTTCAACAGAATGATGAAATAGATGTTCAAGAAATTCATTCAAGTGATAATTTGGCGGAATAATTCACCAAGGCATTGCCGATCTCAATATTAAAGAAGTTGTTATACAAGCTTGGAATTCGTCGTCTCCGAGAAATAAAGTGATATTTTCGTCAGGGGGAGGCCAATATGCGTTGTACTATTTTTCCCTTGGTTAAGGTTTAATCCAGCTAGGTTTTCCTAATAAGGTTTTTAATGAAGCAGCAAGTAATGCGTATTACAAGATATGTGTACTCTTTTTCCTTTACTAAGATTTTTTCGCACAGGGTTTTTTCTTAGTAAGGTTTTAACGAGGCAAATTATCTTTGGACATCCAAGGGGGATTATGAAATATTTGATTATGGTGGATGTCCATAACTCCTAAGAGAGTAACACCCACTACTCTTCTCCATTAACTCCCACTACTTCTTATAATTATGGATGTAACTCACACACCTCCATGATATTTTCCTATGATCTCAATAGTTAATACCATGTTTATAATATCCCTTTGTATACCTCAATGTCATCATATAAATAGAGCGTTTGGACATCACATTGTACACACTTGAATACATAGAAGAAATAAGAAAGTTTCCTCTTCCTCTCTACATCTTTTATCTATTTTATTGTTTCATTTTATTACTTTGAGCTTAATTTCTTAGCATAATCATAATAGTCCATCATATATAAAGGTCATTATTTAAAGTTTGGAATACATGCAATGACCGGTTCATTTTGTCGTTGATTTAAAACTACAGGGGTTTACTTTCCCATTATAAAAGCGAAGGAGTTGTTGTTTCCCAAATTAAAAAATTTAAGGGAGTTAAGTTTATTAATTTACTCTACTAAAGCAAAAGAAGACAAACAGATAAATAAGAAACACAAAGTAAATGGAGGAAATAACACTAATCCAAACTATACCCGGATTTGCCCATTTGGAAATCAATTACAATTCCTACCTAGGCAATCTAAATTTATTACCCGTAAATTTCACTTGCAGCATGAGGGAGCAATTGAAAATGCAATTCATTTTAGTAAGGGCAGGTTTGCTTCATCGAGAAAGAAGACAAGTTAACAGTTTTCTTTGGATACTACAAATTGGGAAATTCGTGGAGTCAACTCTTATTATTGCTTGGTTTCCAAGCCTAAATCGTGTGAGGTGTTTCTGGTAAGAGCTGACAAAACCATGCACACACATACGCATGAGACAAATCTTAAATCAGCACGTATTTCGTTCTATTTCATTCTATGACTTGATTTCTAAGACTTCTGACTTCTTCAAAAATTTTAATCGGCTATTTAACGACCTTGAAGCTTTGAAACTCATAAATTGGATTTGTTGAGCTTGTGGTTATTTTGATCAAATTCTGACCGAGTATGTTTGAAATATTAATCGAAAGATGTGGCTATATTCCGGAGTCAATTTGGTGGAGATTTTAAAGTAGATTTTTAAATCTTGGATTGAAATTGAGTTGAACGGCAAAGAAATTAGTTGAACCAGAGAAGAAGACGAATTTGTATTGTATACCCAAATAGTATATAAATATACCATTTTAGTATACAAGTCATTCCAACTATATACCCTATTAGTATAGCTATATACTATATTGGTATCGTATGCTAGTTGAATTATTTTTGATTGTATTAGCTGCATTTAATTGGTACAATATTTGATTTTCTTTTAAAAATAATAATAATATAGTACAATATCTTGAAATACCTTATTATATTAATATGTGGTACACTTTTTTTTTATTTTTCTCTTTATGCATGTGTGTTATGTAATAGTAGTATAACCATATAGTTGCCGGAAATTAACTTGTAAAACTGTATACCATGTTGGTATAGTTATATGCCATATTGTTATCATATAGTAGTTTGAACATTGTTTTGGTTATTTTAGCTACATTTTAAGTGAATTCTATTATGAAATGATTTATATCAACATGAGTTGCAATAATGCTGGAATTTTTGTGTGACGATGGACATAAATTATGTGTATTAATAATTTTTATAGTTATAGGCAATTATTGGAACGACCCCATACAACTATATACCCTCTTAGTATACGAAATGAGCAAGTTATTTTGCGAATATTTAACTTGCAATACGAGCATGTAATTTTCTCATACTTTTATTGCGTCCTTTAATGTTTTGGTAGAGTAGTATAGTCGCAGATAGTTGTAACAATGTTCTAGAGAAATCATATGCTCTGTTGGTAGACATATATACCATATTGGTATCACATGGTACTAGAAGTCTTTTTCGCTACTTATACTTTTGTTCTATTTTTAATATTTTATTATTATTTTTATTCTAACTAGTACATATGGAAATTTGATTGCTGTAGATTATGTTTTCTTGCTCTATAACTGGTTGTATTACTGCTAATGGTAGAGTGTGTATTGATATTTATAGGGATGGAGATCAACGTTTGCATGACAATCACGTGCTGATTCTTAGAATCTGATTATGTAATTTATGGTGCTCAACAACAGTCAATGTGATATTCAGTGTATTAGATCAAGTGACAACTGATATTATTTCAGTTTAATAATTGTATTTAAAAAATGAGAAAGAAAAATAAAATAAAAGGTATATTGTACTAGTTATATTAAAAAAAAGGTGAATAAATATTTACTATATTAATTATTTTTCTTATTGTATAAAAAAGAATAATAAAAAATAGTTAAAATAGTTATAATAGTAAATGAAATTAGATTATGAAGAGAAAAAGAATATATAAAAAAATTTAAATGAAATTAGAAAAGAAAAAAATAAAAAATAAAAAAGAAGAAAACGAGAAAAAAGAAAAGCAGAAAAGAAAAAAAAATAAAAAGAAGAAGAAAAGAAGCATAGAAATAAAAAAGAATTGGAGAATAAAGAAAAATTCTTTACAAAAACTATTATGGGTAGGAAATGTAATTAATTTATGGGTAGAAAAACAAATGAATAGGTAATGATAAATAATTTTATTTTTTTGGGTAACTGTGTCAAAACCCCAAGTAAACGTAGACATCACTATTTTAAAAGGTGAAACCTTTACTAGGAATACAGACATCCTTTTCTGTTACATCAAAGGATCTTATTACAAGCTTTTCTCATCTTGGTGGTCAGCTATATAAATCTAGCATCACAGGTACTTCTCAACCTTTGACTTTGTCGGTGTTCTTCCTGCATTCGTTAAGACAAACCTCCATCAACTTCTTATCTGTCGTATAAAGAATTCTTGTTAATAGTAGCACAAAGATAAGTTAAAAGCATAATAAGCTTAATATTAGAACCCAAAATCATAATTCCAAAGTTAGAGCGAATGAGGGTGTGAACAGTGGCGGAGACATGAGTTTATTAAAGGGTTCGAAAAAAGAAAAAAAGTTTAACTATGCAGAAAAGTCAAGAGAATTCAACATTTCATATACGTAAATTTTTATTTAACTTTATCGGTGTAATTTCTCGACAAAGAGTATTCGGACGAACCCCTTTCGTCCCCTAGCTCTGCCACGGTATGAGTGAGAAATATAAAGATAGATAGATAGAGAAAGACAGATAAAATTAAAAGAGAGACCTCCTTTAAGCTTGAGACAAGCATCGACAGAGCATTGATGAAATTTGGATGCAGAAAAATTGGGATGTTTACAATCTTGTTTACAGTATTCATAGCAGCCAGCAATGTCAGCAAAACATGTTGAGTAACATTCATCAGCACACTTATGATATGGATCATCTTGTGCTGAAACCAAAGAAACCACAATTGTTGTGATTACCATGAGAATTACTGCTTCTTTCAACATTTTGAATATCAGTTTTTCTCAATTTCTCTTCACTTTTGTGTTTTTTCTTTGTTGTATAAAAAGAAGAAACATCACTTCACTTTATATAGGAAGTCACACAATCTAGTATTTAATGATTGTAATTAATTAGAGAGGAAAACAAAATTAATGATAGTGAGTGTAAAAATTTATAGGTAGTTGTTGGGAGTAAGATCTCAGTAAAAGCATGTGACTATGTGAGTGGACATGTGTTATTTTACTTTTGTAAACGTTATGAGCAAAGTAAAGATAGAGTACATGCTAACATGAGTATCACGTTATTTTTTATTTTTGTTGAGTGTGCCAATAAAGTCCCACATTAATAACTGAAAATATTAAGAGCTTACATAGTATAGGGATCTTCTAGTGGTGTGAAGAAAACCGTGCGGGCTTGATCCAATGCGAACAATATCACACCATGTTAAGAGTATGTTTGAACCATTTTAACCGAACAACTGGTATTAGAGCTCAGGTTCGGCAGTACGAGCTAGTATGGAGATGACAATGAAAAGCCTAGGTTTGACTAGACATGTATGGAGATGGCAAAGAAATAGTGCGGGGTAGTGCTCACACAAAAATCTCGAAAAGGGACCCGTGAATCGTGGTAGTAGCCACATGAAAATTAGTTCGAGCGGGAGATTGTTGGGTGTGCGAACAAATTTAGAGATCTCTTAATGGTGTGAAGTCTTATGAAAAAATCGTACGGACTTGGCCAAAAACGAACAACATCACACCATGTTAAAGATATCTTTGGACCGTTTTAACACAGCAGTTTCATTATTTCTCCTAAACGACCATAACATATAGATTTTGGAATTTAGGTAGTCAATAAAAGAATCACAAGAAATAAAAACTGGGCTGATAAAAATAAGAGTTTGAAAGAGCTAGATATTAGAAAGAACGAGAGGATTACTTTTTTTCTGTGTTGTTTTCTTTTAACACGGCTCACGGCTCAGTGTTATGTACCCGCATCACGGCTGTCACGATCTATTTTCTGAATAAGTCGGATCGGCACTCGATCATTAAATATGTCCGAGCGAACTATCTCTACTTATCAAATTTATTATAATTCCAAACTTTATATACAACAAGGCAATACTCTAACCAAATACTTTTCATTAATTTAAACATTTAAATAAATTAACTCCAAAACTTTATTCACAGTAATCAATGAAATACTGCTAAGTTATTATCAAAAACATCTGAATCTTAACCCAACGACTATGTCTATAAAGCCTCTAATAATAAACTGACGCACTGCTGAGGACATGAGAATTTTCTGGCCAGATCTCTAAGTAACAAAGAAATAACAAAATAAAGATAACTCTAAGGAATACTCCACGAACAAAAGCGGAGCTCACCAATAGCACTGGAAGAGAAGGAAGTCCTAACTCGTAGCCTGCTCGCCTGCAAATCCGGTTCCTAAATTGTACCGCAGACCAACGTAGGTTGCCAAAAAAAGAACGTCAGTACTATCCATTGTACTCAGTGAGTCTCAACAACATGGGGCGAAACTTTAATAACACATACATTACGAGCAAGGGTTCTAAATGCATGTAAAATATAAAGCTTATAAGAATAATTCTAAATAATTGCATAATAGCAGTTTACGAATATTCTAAAAGAAATTCTTTTCTTTTTCTTTCTTATAAAAAAATATTTCACTTTATACTTTGGGAGTTCCAACTATCCTGACTTAATTCTGTCTCAGTCACCGTATGATCGGCACAGGTTCGATCCCAACCTGATCGAATAGGCCTAATCCACGAGGTGTCACTCGCTTCATGGTTCTCAGTGCTCATGTATCATACCTTAGCACGGCTAAGTAATTTCTCAGCAACGAGACCCTCGGCTCGTGTGCTCCCTACTTTGGCACAAGTAGTTTCAGGATGTCAACGCCTTGATCAGGACCCTCGGCCTAGACGATGACTCCTTCTCACAATACAGGATACTCCCAAAAATCTTTTCTTGCTAAAACTTCTTCTTGTGTCTTTTCAATTCTAAATCTTTCAAACATACTTATTATAAAATTCTTGAATGTAAGGTATGGCATAAGAATGAAATAAACATTCAAAACTTTTTCATGAATTTTCACATGAAAATGGCATATAAGAATAATACAAAATCTGAAAATTTATGCACATATATCAAAATAATTCAGCTAACTTTAACCCAAAAAAAAATAATTCTAAGCTAATAGGAACGCACTCACTTCAATTAAGTACATATTCACTCTTTTAGCCAATTCATCAAACATCTTGTATGCATACTTTTGTGAGTTAAACCACTTTGGTAAAGGTTATATCAACTTACCTCAAAACTTCTCGAGCCAATACGTAGGCCCCAGTCCAATTGACACCAGTCAAACAATCGATTCTACAACAACCAGTGCATTTTAATCAATTTTAAAGTTTCACACCTAAACATAAAGTTTGTTGTTGTTATAGAGGAAAAGGGAATTAACTATCCAATTCTTACATACTACTACTTTAGGGTAATTGACAATAGGAAATTTTATATACCTGAGTTCAAGATTTAGTGGTTTGTAAAGAACCCTAAAATTTTCTTTTCGCTCTTGCTGCCTTGCGCTTGCTGCATAAACAGAATAGCATTCTGGTTCTTGTATAAGGGCCAAGCAGCGTGCTTCTTATTAGTTTGCCCAGCCCTTTATGGGTTAAGGCACATGAGTCTTATTTTTGTTTTGTTTTCCACCTTTTTTTATTATTTTGACTTAACTAGTATTAGCTTATACATACTTTTAATATTTAATAATAAAAATTATTAATATTATCCTATTTGCATATCCAATTATTTATAAATAGAAAAATAACTCAAAAATCAATCACAGGGGTTTAAAGCCGTAATAGAAATATATTTTAAGATTAAGGAAAATTTTAAATTAAATTCTATATTTAGTGCGTCTTAAAACTTTTATAGATTTGAGGAGTGTTACAATCTTCCCTCCTTAAAAATATTCGTCCTCGAATGTTGCTAGGGCCTTATTCTTTAGCTAACAATCATTCCATAAGTCCTTGAACCTCTTAAGTTTTCCTAGCGCTACTCGCTCATCTAAGGGACTCAAAATTTTGGCTAACTCCCAAAATTTTCAAAAATTTCGGCAGAGTTTCCCTTGTAAATTGGACTATCCAATAATTATCCATTCCACAAATATCACAACTACACCAACAACAACCAAATATACCATAATAGGCCATTCTTAGGCACCATATACAGCTCATAAATTAATTACTCACACTCCGGCAAGGAGGCACCACAATAACCAACAAGAATCTAAAGCACAACACTTTAACAAAAGTAAATCACTTTAAGGAGTTAAATGTATTATGGAATGGCACTAAATTATTAAATAACTAAATATACTCTGACAAAAAACTAAATTACTTCAACAACTAAGTATAATCTTAGAAGGACAGAAACACTTGTTAACTTGTATTTAAATAAATAAAATATAAATGTAAAACCAAACTTAGGTTCACATACCTTTTTCCTCAAATAAATATAGATATTTCTTTCCCATATCTTCCTCGACCTCCCACATAGCCTCTTTTGAATCATGATTGCTCCACAAAAATTTTATCGATGCTAAATCTTTTGTTCTCAATTTTCTTACTTGCCTATCGAGAATTTCTATAGATACCTCTTCATAAGTCAGGCCTTCTTTAATTTCTATGGTATCGGCAGGTATTATATGCGACTCATCATGAATGTACTTTTTAAGCATAGATACTTGAAAGACATGATGCACAGAGGACAACTCAATGGGCAACGCTAGCTCGTAAGCCACATTTCCCTTCTTTTCTATAATCTCATAAGGTCCAATAAATCTAGGACTAAGCATCCCCTTCTTACCAAACCTCATAACTCCTTTCATTGGCGAAACTTTCAAAAACACCGTGTCACCAATCATGAACTCTAAGTCAGGATGCCTCTTGTCAGAATAAGATTTTTGATGACTCTGAGCCGCTTTAAATCTTTCTCTAATTAGTTGAACTTTCTCCAAGGCCTCACAAACAAACTCGGGACCAATCAATGGCACCTCTGCTGGTTCAAACCAACCCACTGGAGACCTACATCTCCGCACATACAATGCTTCATAAGGAGTCATAACAATGATGGCCTGATAGCTATTATTGTAAGTAAATTATATAAGTGGCAAGTGATCATCTCAATTACCTCCAAAATCTATAACCCACGCACGCAGTATATCTTTGAGAATCTGAATGGTCCTTTCTGCCTAACCATCTGTCTGTGGATGGAAAGCGGTGCTCAGATTGACCTTGGTACCTAATCTTTTCTGAAATACTTGCCAAAAATACGTTGTGAACTGAGGGCCTCTGTCAGATATGATTGAAACTGGAGTACCATGTAATCAGACTATTTCTTTGATGTACATCTTCTCATACCGCTCTGTAGAATCTGTCGTCCTTACTGGTAGAAAATGTGCGGACTTTGTCAGTCGGTCTTCAATAACCCAAATTGAATCATGCTTACGGTATGTGCGAGGTAGACCTACTATGAAATCCATATTAATCATCTCCCATTTTCACTGTGGTATCTCTATATCTTGAGCTAGGCCACCAGGCCTCTGATGCTCGGCCTTGACTTGCTGGCAATTTAAACATTTAGCCACATGATCTGCTACTTGTTTCTTCATGCCTTTCCACCAATATAACTCTTTCAAATCTAGATACATTTTTGTAGCTCCTGGGTGGATAGAGTACCTCGAACTTTGAGCTTCTTCCATTATGGCCTTCCTAAGACCATCTACATCAGGCACACAAAACCGATCATTCAACTTCAAAACTCTGTCACTTTCTAGAGTAAAAGCAGTAATTTCTTTGCTTCTGACTCCTTCTTTTAATTTCACTAAGCACGGATCTTCGTCTTGCATAGCCTTAACATGCACAACAAGGGAGGATTGCGCGAAGGCATAAACAGTTATACCTCCTTCTTCAGTCTCATCCTATCTAATTCCATCATTTGCCAGTCTTTGAATTTCTCGACCCAAAGATCGCCTTTGTACTGCAAGATAGGCCAAGACACCCATTGACTTCCTACTAAGTGAATCTGCTACTACATTAGCTTTGTCCGGGTGATAAAGGATATTGATGTCACAATCTTTTAATAGCTCGAGCCACCTTCTCTATCTCAAATTTAATTCTTTTTGCTTGAAAATGTACTAGAGGCTTTTGTGATCTATAAACACTTCAGAATGCTCGCCATAAAGGTAGTGTCGCCATATCTTTAATGCAAACACCACTGCTGCAAGCTCCAAGTTGTGTGTGGGATATATAGTTCTTTTCATGATTCTTTAACTGCCTGGAATCATAATAAATAACTTTTCTATTTTGCATAAGAACACAACCGATACCAACTCTGGAGGCATCACAATACACTGTGAATCCACCCGAACCTATCGGCAAGGTTAATACAGATTCAGTGGTCAACCTCTTCTTTAACTCTTGAAAACTCTACTCACAAGCATCTGACCACCGGAACTTAACTGCTTTCTGAGTCAACTTAGTTAATGGAGCTGCAAGTGAGGAAAACCCCTCCACAAACCTTATATAGTAGCCAGCTAACCCCAAGAAACTCCTAATTTCGATTGGCTCTGTCGGCCTAGGCCAGTTCTTGACTGTTTCTGTCTTCTGAGGGTCTACTTTTATTCCTTCACTAGACACCACGTGGCCTAAGAATGCCACTGACTACAACCAGAACTCACATTTTGAAAACTTGGCATGAAGCTCATTCTCCTTCAAGGTCTGCAAGGCTATTCTGAGGTGTTCTTCATGATCTTCCTTGCTCTTAGAATACACCAAAATGTCGTCTATAAACACAATAATAAAGATATCTATAAATGGCTTGAAAACTCTATTCATGAGATCCATGAATGTAGCTGGAGCATTTGTCAACCGAAGGACATCACTAGAAAGCATAGTTCCCGTAGCGAGTGCGAAAGGTTGTTTTAGATATATCTTCTTCCCTAATTCTCAACTGATGGTACCCTGACCTCAAGTCTATTTTTGAAAAGTACTTTGTACCCTGAAGTTGATCAAATAAATCATCAATTCTTGGTAGTGGGTACTTGTTCTTAATGGTAACTTTATTCAATTGCCGATAGTCGACACACATTCTGAGAGACCACTCTATCTTCTTGACAAACAGGACCGGAGCACCCCACAGTGAAACACTCGGTCTGATGAAGCCCTTGTCAAGAAGGTATTTCAACTATTCTTTCAACTCATTAAGTTCTGTTGGAGTCATCCTATAAGGAGGTATAGATATGGGCTGAGTGCCTGACATGAGATCAATGCCAAAGTCTATGATTCTTTCGGGAGGAAGTCCGGGAAATCGGAAAACTTCTAGAAATTCTCTATTAACTGGCACTGACTGAAGAGCTGGTGGTTCTTATTCTGGATTAATGATGTGAGCCAAATGGGCAAGACACCCCTTACCGATCATTCGTTGTGCCTTAAGGTAAGAAATAAACTTACCTACAAGCGATGCTGAACTACCCTTCCACTCTAAGACTTATTCATTTGGAAATTGTAACCTGACTATCTTGGCATGACAATCTAACATGGCATAGCAGGAAGACAACCAATCCATACACATGATCGCATCAAAATCCACCATTTCTAACTCTATGAGATCGGCTTTGGTCTTAAGACCTTGGACTGAAACTATACAACCTCTATAGACTTTGGTGACTTTCACTAACTCGCCAACTGGAGTAGATACTAGGAATGGCTCATTAAGTTGTTCAGATTCTAGTTCGAAGTTAATTGCAAAGTATATAGTCATATATAAAAACGTTGAAGTTGGATCTATTATGGCAGAAACATTATGTGAGAAGACTAAAAGTATACCTATAATAACTTCTACAGATGCCTCTGCACTCTGACGATCAAGTGTATCTAACAAGCAGGGTTGTCCCCCTCCCTGTGTAACTCGGTCTGCATCTCTGTCTACTCCATGCCTGGTCTGATTATGAGAACCATGAGCCTGAGGTGGTGTAACTGCAGTAGCTAAGGAACTAGAAGGATGAGTTGATCCACCACTGAAATTACGTTGCAACTTTGGGCAGTTGGCCTTTATATGACCAATGTCTCCACAATGGTAGCAACCATGAAACCCGAACTTGCACTGACCTGAATGTTGCCGCTTACATGTTTCACAAACACCTTGTTGGTGTGAATGTTGCTCAGCATGACTCTGGCTATGTGAGGATGATGTCCTAAAACTCTGATTTTGGCAAGACTGATTTTTATAACTCTGAGTACGTTTGAAGGAAGACCTACCACCTGACTTATGACTGGACTGAGCTGGTGCTAATGACTCCTTATTAGAGGAATCCCTTCCACCTCCGCTGGATGTACCATTAAACCTACCCGTTGTCCGGGCTTTCTTATTATGTTATTTTTCTCCTTAGTTTTCTGTCTTTTTCTAAGTGATTGGCAAATTCCACAATAGAGGAGAAGGTTGTCATCCCTACTGCTGCAGCTGATGTTGTATCCTTAATGTGGTAAGCTAAATCGCCAACAAACCTGCAAATCTTTATTTTTCCTATCTTAAAGCATGCTTAGCTAACCTTATGAATTCCATGTAATACTCTTGCACACTTTTATTCCCTTGCTTGAGCTGTTCAAACTCTGTAGCCTTAGTTTCCCTATCCTCTTCTGGGATAAAGTTAGCTATGAAGGCCTCTTCAAATTCTTCCTGAGTAGGCGGACCATGATCTTCATCTCTTTCCTTTTCCCACATCTCAAACCAAGCACCAGCCAAATCTCTAAGCTAGTAAGCAGCTAGCTCCACAGCTTCATCATCAAATGCTTTCATCACTCGGAGGGCTTTCTTGACACCCTCCAGCCACAACATCGGATCTTCATCAACTATAGAATCATGGAACACTGGAGGACTCAACTTCAAAAATTCATTCACTCTTGAGGACTCAGAATTTTTATCTCTATTTGATTGAGGTGGAATCTCATCTCTTCTCTCGTTCTGGTTGGCCATAAAGGCTTTAAAAATCTCCATAGCATTGTTGACAGCATTAAACATCTGACCCACCACGGGAGATATAGTTGCCTGAGCCGAAGCTGATGTTGGGAGCGGTACTGGATCCTGAGGTACTGTATCATCATGCTCCAGCCCTTCTTCTTGTTCAACCCGGGGTACTTGGACTTCCTTTGTGGATCTTTCCCTCCTTTTCTGAGACGAAGCCTTCTTAGTTCTACCTTGAGCCCAATAGTAGCGATAGTTTCTTGAGCAACATCTTGAGTGTCGGTGTCAGAGTTGCAAGTACAAGCCATTTCTGTGGGTTTTGGAGAAACGAATAAATTAGACAATTTCTTAGAGGTAGACTCTACTGCACGATCTAAAGTATGGGAAAAAAGAGACTTTTCCTAAATGTTTGTAGCCTCCTGTTTATAAGTATGGAGCGCTTCATACACATAAACAAAACTCTACTGACACAGCTTTATAGACCCCTAGGACTCTATAAACCAGAGGCTCTGATACCAAGTTTGTCACGACTCACTTTCTGAACAAGCGGGGACCGACACTCGATCACTAAACATGACCGAGCGAACCATCTCTGCTTATCAAATCTATTATAACTCCAAATTTTATATGCAACAAGGCAATACTCTAACCAAATATTGTTGATTAATTTAAATATTTAAATAAATCAACTTCAAAATTTTATTCATAGTAACCAATAAAATACTGCTAAGTTATTATCAAAAACATCTGAATCTTAACCCAATGACTATGTCTATGAAGCCTCTAATGATAAACTGACGCACTGCTCAGGACATGAGAATTTCCTGGTCAGTTCTCTAAGTAACAAAGAAAGAACTAAATAAAGATGACTCTGAGGAATACTCCACGAACAAAAGCGGAGCTCACCAACAACACTGGAAGAGAAGGAAGTCCTAACTCATAGCCTACTCGCCTACAAATCCGGTTCCTACGTTGTACCGCAGACCTACGTATGTTCCCAAAAGAGAACGTCAGTACTATCCATTGCTTTAATAACATATACATTACTAGCAAGGGTTCTAAATGCATGTAAAACATAAAGCTTATAAAAATAATTATAAATAATTGCATAATAGCAGTTTATGAATATTCTAAAAGAAATTCTTTTCTTTTTCTTTCTTATAAAAAAAAATACTTCACTTTATACTTTGGGAGTTGCAACTATCCTGACTTAATTCTATCTTAGTCACCGTGTGATCGGTACGGTTCGATCCCAACCTGATCGAATAGGCCCAATCCACGAGGTGCCACTTGCTTTATGGTTCTCAGCGCTCATGTATCATACCTTAGCATCGCTAAGTAATTTCTCAGCTACGAGACCCTCGGCTCATGTGCTCCCTACTTTGGCACAAGTAGTTTTAGGAAGTCAAAGCCTTGGTCAGGATCCTCGGCCTGGACGATGACCCCTTCTCAGAATAAAGGATACTCCCAAAAATCTTTTCTTTCTAAAACTTCTTCTTGTGACTTTTCAAGTCTAAATCTTTCAAACATACTTATTCTAAAATTCTTGAATGTAAGGCATGGCATAAGAAAGAAATAAACATTTAAAATTATTTCTAAATATTCTTGCTTTTTCTTGAATTTTTAACATGAAAATGGCATACAAGAATAACACAAAAATCTGAAAATTTATGCATATATATCAAAATAATTCATCTAACTTTAACAAAAAAATAATTCTAAGCTAATAGGAACTCACTCACTTCAATTAAGTACATATTGACTCTTTTAGCCAATTCATCAAATACCTTGTATGCATACTTTTGTGAGTTAAACCACTTTGGTAAAGAGTTATATCAACTCACCTCAAAACTTCTCGAGCCAATACGTAGGCCCCAGTTCAATTGACACCAGTCAAACAATCGATTCTATAACCACCAGTGCATTTTAATCAATTTTAGAGTTTCATACCTAAACATAAAATTTATTGTTGTTATAGAGGAAGAAGGGAATTAACTATCCAATTCTTACGTACTACAACTTTAGGGTAATTAACTATAGAAAATTTTATATACCTGAGTTCAAGAATTGGTGGTTTGTAAAGAACCCTAAAATTCTATTTTCGCTCCTGCTGCCTTGCGTTTTGCTGCGTAAACAGAATAGCATTTTGTTTCTTGTATAAGGACTAAGCAACGTGCTTCTTATTAGTTTGCCCAGCCCTTTATGGGCTAATGCACGTGAGTCTTATTTTTGTTTTGGTTTCCAAATTTATTTTTTTTGGTTTTGACTTAACTAGTATTAACTTATACATACTTTTAATGTTTAATAATATTAAAATTATTAATATTCCCCTATTTGCATATCCAATTATTTATAAATAGAAAAGTAACTCAAAAATCAATCACATGGGTTTAAAGCCGTAATAGAAGTATAATTTAAGATTAAAAAAAATTAAATTATATTATATATTTAACGCGTCTTGAAACTTTTATAAATTTGAGGAGTGTTACGACGGCTCCGTTCAGGAATCTCAAATAACAGCAAAGAAAAAAAAAGGAGAAAGTTGGATTTTGTTGCTGGTCATAGATTTTCCATTAATCAATTCTGATTCTTAATTAGATACAACCTTGTATGGTTTTTTTACAGCTCTAGTCACAATTACTGACCATGCTTCATTTAGATCATGTCCTTACACTAGTTTCTCTATTGTAACCTCACAAGTGATAGCACTTCTTCATAATCTTTTATTGAAAGAAATAAATGTAACCACAATAGACCTATTATTAATATGGCTTAATTTAGAAGGGCATGTGGCTTCTTTTGCAAATTAATGGTTCAAGACTCCTCCTCCTTAAGAGGGTAGCTAGCTTGCATAGCAATACCACACATTCCCTTTTTGTCATTTGACCCCCTCTTTATTTTGATGTAACCATCTTCACCCCACATAGTACCCCATGAATTCTTAACTAGCCAATATTTCTCACCACCATCTACACCATAGCCAATTAGTGTCACTCCATGATTTAGGCTATTTCCGCAAAAACCAGAGTAAACACCTCCAGCATAAAGTTGAAAATCATAGCCACTTGCATCAATAGCCACTGATATAGGTTGTTTGTTAACTGCAGCTTGAAGAGATTCCTCATTTTTGGCTACTATTTCATAGCCACTTATTGTAACTGCATGTTGTTTTGCTTTGGTAGTGTTGCATTTCTGATCTTTTCCTACGTAAGGATAATTTTTTTCAGTTGTAATGCCACCGTTTTTCTTAATGAAAGCAAAAGCCATTTCCATAAATCCTCCGTTACATCCTTGGTTATCTGAGTTAACATCACAGTCCACTAGTTCTTGTTCTGATAATGACACTAATTTCCCTGTTTTAATCTTGTTGATGCCTTCAACTGCTGCTACTGCAGAGAACGCCCAACAACTTCCTGCAGTCGGAAACATGGACCTAGTTATGTACATTGGCAGTATGACTTTTTTATAACAGGATTAATTATTATTTTATTAGGTTACTAAATGGCTCAACAAAATTGGTGGCCTAAAGCTAAATTTAAATAAGATAGACTTAACTTATTCAATTAAAATTCATATATATTTTTATTTATAGTTCATTCTTTTAGTTTTTTAGGTGAAAAATAAAATTGTGGAAATCATATATATCTATAGTTCATATGTATTTTATTTGCAATTCATTAATATAGCTTACTGGGGCAAATCGTTTTGAAAAAGAAAAAAAAGAATCTATGTAGAGGAGGAAAAATCAAATAAGCAATAGGGAGATAATAAATGTATTAAGTGGTAAGAGATAAAACTTACTATAATTTGTTCTCTCATTTGAATAACCTCAATCAAATTTCAAAAATAAAAAATGTACAATTTAAAACTAAAATTGTATAAATTACATAGTATTATTATATCTAATATCTTGGGTGGTACTTAATGCAACGATCTTGTAAGTAACCAAATTGTAGTATAGATATTTTTGGTACCATCAATGTGTAGAATTTAACTAAAATATTAATAGGAAATAATCTAATATTATCTTATGTGAGATCTAAACTAGAACAAAGAGTTGGTAAAAAGGAGAAAAGAAATTAAAGGTTTGTAACATACCACAATTCTTTTGATCCTTGACTCGAGTAACAACTCCACTCTTTCTCCAGTCGACACTGACTGGCAATTTAGAGCCGGCGCACGTGATATTTAGTGCTGCTTGCTTAGAATTATGTGTATGTTTCTTATAACCTAAATACTTAGATTTAAACTCCAAGTTTGTCATGTCTGCAAAAGCATTGTCAGTGAGGTTGTAAGAAAGGTTGAGGGAATTGAAGAAGTCTATAAATTGAATATTGGATTGATAAATCCCAAATCGCATATTCCATTCATCTTTACTTCCATATTTTCGACTATGTTGTTGTAGCCAATCTTGGTACCTCTTCAGCATAGGATTTGAGCCTTGATTCTTCTTCTTGTTCAGTTCAACACTTGCATTTGTGAGCCAACATAAGGTGAAAAAAAACACAAAGTTCAAGTAAGCATTTCTCATTGCTAAAGTTAGAGTTTTTCTGCGAAATGTCTATTCAATTATCAATTTTTATTTTTTTTGCATTAAAACATTATTCAAGTATTGGTATGTTGGTGAGATGATTGTTCTCCGTATACGTAACAATTTTTTAAAGGTAGCTTCTATTTGTTTTTGTTCATGTAATTCGCATGGTGGCGTTGAGTAATGGATGAAATACTCATAGCTAGGTTGAACAAACGTAAAAGGGACTATCACATGATTGCCATTCTTGCTTAAAGTGAATGTTGTTGTTGGTCTAATTAAGTTTGAGGTGTATAAGTATTCAATATAACTTTTACTCATTGTTGCGTAAAAATTATTTTTTACGCAATGAGCTCATTTAAATTACACGATCGATGAATGCATCCAAGTAGTTAGAATCAGGGGCGGAGCTAGCATAGGTCTGGTGAGTTCGGTCGAAAGTAGTAATTTTTGTCCAAATTTTATATTTGTCTTAAAATATCTATTGAATTCAGTATAAGTTATTAATTTAGAACACGGTAATTAATATAAATTATCATTTGCCATAATAATATTGGGTTTATTGAACCTGCACTATTGAAACTGATACGTTATAGACAAAATATTGGACGCCGAAGAGCTACGCCAATAGTCAATAGAGCAACAAACTTGTGGCTCTTCAACATTGCTGTTAGATGTCAATATATCCCGTAGGTCTTACCATATCCCGAAGAAAGATAGCGGTCTCGAAAGAACATATATACAAAAGCTCTCCTCCAAATAATAATAAAAATGAATAAGAGAAGCTAAGCTATTTAAAATATAATTATATCAATAAAAGTGTTGCTCTCTATAATATCTTAAATTTTGGATAAAACAGTTAGACACATTAGTCAACGTAACATGGTATTAGAGAAGATAAAAGTCCTAGGTTGGAGTCGCACCACTACTCATTAGTAGAAAAAAATTACACGTGCTTTGACCCATAAAAAAAAAAAAAATCAAACCCACACGTAAATGGGCGTGTTGAAAACATATAATTAAGAAATCTATGCGGCATACCCATTGGAAACATCAGTTAACTTCATATACATGTAAAATATATATTTTGCCTTGTATACCTACTTCATAAAACTCTATTTACTTTTTAAATATTTAACACCATTATGTAACTGTTTACCGTGAAAATGGTAAGGACAATTAAATTTGTAAATGGGACTCTAAATATACATGATCTATTTTTATGCTAGTTGTTAGAGCAGTTGATGCTAGGAGTATGAAATTTAACGATGAGATGCAAGCTAAAATGGGGCAGTAATCAAACCGAAGGGCTAGCTACCCGGCCTTCGGACTGGTCGACAAAAGGCCTCAAGGTCGATGCCTAGGCTCGAGCTCGAGCTATCGGGGGTAACCAGGAAGGGGATAACAGTTAAGATATAATTAAACAAGGCTCTTAATGGCCAATATCGAGCAATAAATGAAGAACAAGTATGAAAGCAAGAAATGGAAAGAGTAGCCTCGAGCAAATGAGTTAGAGAGAAAAGAGAGAAGAGAGAGAGAGAGAGAGAGAGATAGAGAGAGAGACTATTGATCTTGTGTAGAATAGTTGGAGTGATAGCCGCCTATTACAAAGTGGTAGGCAGGGAATCCGGTTATAGTACAACATACATTAATTATAAAAGCATGGAGATGGGACGGCTAGACGTGACGCCTCGACACAGGCTCTGGGTAGGCCAGCTCTGCCATACTTAGCTGCGTGCCCTGGGAATTCCCTTTTTTGCTCTAGCTTCGATCTTCGTCTTCTTTGAGTCGGGCCTCGACGAGCCCATGGGGAGGGGACTTGGTCACAACTCCACATCCTCGGGCTCTCGAGATGTTCTTCCGAAGTGAATTGATAGCAAGAAATTAGGGCCTTCAAATTTTGCCGCATACAGATAGTTTCCGCATTTCTCAGAACAAAGTGATGGGAAACGACTCAGACACCCGACCCCTCGAGCTTCTTGCCGCGGCATCCTACTGACGACTCAACCTATGGGGCAAGTTTTTGTAATAATCAGTACATCCTGTAGACTTGTGTTTTCGACATCATTCAATGCACTATCGTTTCCTGTTCTCTAAGGTAAAAGTACCGCAGTCGATTTGATTCTCCAAGAATATTGCGTCCGCCAGTCAGCCTTTCAAAGGCCTCGATGACCGCGTCATTACCTCCTATAAATGGGGGTGTTCTGGCATTCTTTTTCTATCCAAGTGTCTTTATCCACTTGTTTTCCCTTTTCTACTTGCCATCTTCCTCTATCGTTAGTAATCATGTTTGGTGTTTGCGGCCTCAAGGCCGTATGGTAGAGCTCTCATAGGTTGTGTTGTGGCCTCTTTCCTGAGCTTCCCTTTGTCGAACATGATTATGTCATTCTGTCGATGTTGTGGTTGTTGTTACATCTGTTGTCACTGTCCATGTTTGCTCGAGATGATGACATGCGGGGATCAACTTTCCTGGCTCGTAAAAAGTTCTTCGGATTATATACTGCTACTCAAAAGGGGGCTCGGATTATACACCGTGCTCACCTTCATACCCCGGCTCGACGTGGTGCTCTACTCTTAGCTGGTATCTTGCACGACTCGATGCTCCAAGAAGTGGATTCTAAGTAGCCGTGCAAGCGAGGCCGAGGCTCGCCAGGTCCGCTGTCTCTCCGAGGTTCTCTTGGCCAGTGAGGGTCCTCCACCTTCAGCGGACTATGGCATTTTTTCATCCCTTCCTGCTCCTTGGCTTATCCTTTGGGGATATTAGTATGGAAGGCCAGGGCAAGGTTTCTGAGAAGGGCGCTTTTGGAAGATATTTTCTTTGAGGTCATGCGCCCGGGAAAGATGACATCCGGAGATGCTAACGCCGAGGTGGATCTTCAAGCGTTTAGACTAGGACCTAGGCCTTCACTATATGTATCCCTTTGCTTCTTCATTTTTGTGTAGAGATCCTTTATGGGATTTTGTAATCATATAAAAGGGCTCCTCGAGGGCTGTTGTAAACGAATATTTATGAATATATAGATACTCTCTTGCTTTCTGTCTTTGATGCTTGCCCTATTATTGTATATTCTAGTGTATTTGCGAAGATTTTAAATGTATACTTCTGTTGGCGATCGTCAATATTCCTTCCGGCCTTTAGTCGGCAGAAATGGCTCCTCTCCGAGCTCATCATTGTTACCATGATCAAGCCTGAAACGGTCTGGTAATCTTGGATCGTCTGGGCCCTTGAGCCTCGTGGAGATAGAGCACCAAAGTAAAAATCAATTTCCGGCACTTGGAGCTTTTACTTTTGAGCGTTGACGTAGATAATCTTTTAAGGTGTTTGTAGGCGGGTTTCTGAGGAAGGGTTGTTCATACTTAGGTGACTTCCTGAAGTCGAGCCCTCGTGGGCGAAGGTTAAAGTGCTTTTTTTCTTCTCGAGGCAAAACTTCGAGGTCGGGTACCACCTCAAAACTGGAGGCGATATCGCTGACCCTCTGGGCCTAACTTCTTCTTGACGGAGATCTCTGGGGTCGAGCACCACCTCGAGATTCGTACAGGGGCCGTTGGCCTTCCGGGCTTATCACGGGTAGGCAAGTCGTTGTTGTTTCCAATATATACAAGGGGTGGCCCTTGCTTCTTTGAAAGACCCCACATTTTAGATAGTTATCCTTCCATCTTGACGTCGAGTCCTTCATTACCTAAAGCGCAAAAGTGTTGGTGTAGGTCCCTGCTTCAGTTTGCCAATTCTACCATAGCCATGACTGCTACTTCAAGGCCGGCTCGGTAGGGAGGGGAGAGTTCCACTCCTAGGGCTCAGGATCTGCGGGAGTTTACTCTGAAGACTATGTCTTCGATAAGAGAGGAACATCTGGAGATGGCAAGGAGATACTACAAATGGGGCGAGGAAATAGAGTTGCAGGCTCTTTCCCCGGATGAAAGTATTAGAGACCCTGCAGATGGATTCCTGAACATGTACTTATACCCTATCGCACTAGGCCCCCTTGATAGGGTCGTGCTTGATTTCTTCCTGAAGTATCGAGTCACTTTGGTGTAGATACATCCGTTGTTTTGGCGAATAGTGCTGATGATGAGATTTTTTGCAGAGAAGGTTGGGCTTGAATTCACGATTAGCCAACTCGTCAGGCTGTACCGGCTCTTTCACCATTGAGGCCTGCTAACCCTACGGTGTCGTTCGCCCACGCCCCTTATCATTGATGATGAGGAAGATGGGGATCAAGAGTGGGTAAGTCGATTCATTCGGGTTGGACGGCTGACATTATCCCCATGGAGCTCATGCCATTTCTCGAGGGATGGAATTACGCTTGTGAGTAGAGTGCCTCATGCTTTCTTGGACTCGCTTACAATGAAAACCAGTTTAGTAATTGTGTTTCCTCCTTTTCCGCAGCAACTTCATGGACGCCGGACAAAGTTCCCTATTTGCTCGGATAGGTCTGGAGGTTAGTGACCCATTCAACTTGCGACGAGCATAGGTGGCGAGCTGTGTCCCGGGGCATATGGGAAGAGAAACACCAAGGTATGCGCGTAAGCTGCTTTTACCTTGGTCTTCGTATATTTGAGATGACATTTTCTCCTTTCTTTTGTATTGGCTTTGCGGTCGTAGGTATCGGGAGGTCCCTTGGGGCGAAGTTGTGTTCCTACGGAGAGAGGGAGTCATCGATCTCCGAGCCAAGGGACGATGGTGATAAAAGAGACTTGCACTCGCAGTGCGATGGGGCCTTTAGCGGGGCTAAACAGGCTCGTGTCTTCGAGGAGAGAACATCGCCCGAGCCTGTTGTTCCTGAAGTCTTTGGTTCTGGAGTGGTGGTTCCTCCAAGTGAATATGAATCGACCGAGGTTGATTCTTCCAGGGCCGAAAGGACTGGACCAACAGGAGTGTGCTCGGCCTTCGAGGAAGTACGTCGGCTTTACTTCACGGTGAGTTTAGGCGTAGTCCTACTATATTTTCCCATCTTCCCTCCCTTATCTAGTTTATCTTCTGCATGCCTTTGATAGGCTCAGGTCTAAGTTGCTCCGTCATGGGGATAGGCTTCAGAAAGCTCTGGATGAGGTAAGTCCCTTAAGCTCCTCAGCGAGGAGAAGGAGGTTGAGTTGATACACTAGCAATATATGAGACATACCGGAGCTCGAATTACGAGAGCTATTTGATGGAGCAGGTAACCTCTCATAGAACGCATTTCACTTTTTTAACCCTTAAGTTTAATCTTTTTGCCTATCTTAGTTGCATAAAAAGACGGAGGCTCTGGAGTACCTTATGGGCGAAGTTGACCGAGTTAGGAATGCTTGTGGTGAACTAAGGGCTCAGGTGCAGGCTCAAGCTTCAGAGGAGAAGGGTGCCTAGGCTAAAGTTCTCGCCTTCGACGCCCAACTCCGCTTGGCTTGTGAGAACGCTTCAGTTCAAGTGTATATGATCGCAAAACTTGAGTCTGATCTCTCGAAGGTCAGGGCCAAAATAATCGATGCTCTGATTAGGAGATGGCGATTCATTTGAAGTACACTACTGGTGCCCAAAATGAGTTGAAGCAGGCCCTCGATCGTGAAAAGATGATCGAGGAATATGTTCGTTGTAGATCTCGAAAGGAGGTGCTTGAAGAGATTGGCGCCAGGGGTTTTGTTCTACCAGAAGAGTTGGCTCAAGCGAGGGTGGACGAGCATGATGCTCAGTCACTTTTTGCGGACGCCGCAGAGAGTGAAGATAGGGTGGGTAGGCCATGGCCTTCTAGAGCGGAGCGTAGATTTTTCCATTTTGTACTTTGATTATTCGCAGAACTTGTTTGTATATGGAGAACACACCTTTTGTGTGTGTAAATAAAAGAAAAATTGAAGCCTTATCTCTTTTTTATCCCTTTCTTCATTGCTTTTGACTAGGCGGGCTGGTTTCGGAGTTTGCCGGGAACCCTTAGATTCATAGCACGACTCCGGAGCTAATCAGGCAGGCCAGAGGCTCTTTCATGCTCGGTTAAGTATGGTTTTTCACGCAAGTTGGCGTTAGAGCTCTTATGCTTTTCCCAGTTGGGTTTAGTCTCCGATTCAGGTTTTGACTCGAGCTTACCTAACCTTCAATCTCACGTGCCCGCATGGGCAGACAACAATGGCTCTTACACCTTTCCCTCGGTCATTTATATTTTAACCATTTTGGTTTTAGTCTCCGAGTTAGGTTGCGACTCGAGCTTAATTGACCCTCAAGTTTTTTGTGCCTCCATGTGCGGATGACGATGGCGCTTACGCCTCGGGTCAAAGCGACATTTCAAGTATAGATGATGGCTTTTACATTGTGCCCTTAGGCATGTATAGTTAACTATTTTGGATCCAGTCTTCGAATCAGGTTACGACTCGAGCTCATTTTAATCTGCAAGTTCTCAATTTTTTAAGCTGGCACCAGCGGGTCTTACATTTTTTGTCGTTGAGACATTTTTGTGTGTGGCCCTGAAGCTCGTTTGGCTGGCAACAATGGCTCTTATAACGTGACCTTAGGCATGTATAGGCTTTGTTTTCCTCTCATTAAGGGCTTTTGAAATGATTTTGCCTGACCCGTCGTCAGTTCGGGAAGAACCTCAATTTCAAGTCGTTAGAAGCAATGTTCGAGCACCTCGGACGGTTTAGCTCATAGGTGAGTAGCTCGAAGCCTAGTGATTTGGAGCTGACATGGTCGAAGCTCGTTTGGCTGTTGAGGGTATCCTGTTTGAACTGGTTTTTTTGAAGTAGATTCGAAGTAATGGCCAATGATTTTCTTAGCAATGGTCGGGCATCCCCGAGTCGCATTAATTTGGTTGATGCAGCCGTTTTGACCATAGTGATATGTTTTTGGCCGGAACCATTTTTTATCCCGAGTGATAGTTTAGGTGTCTACATCGAGGGTATGCCCTTTCGGGAGTCTTACAAATGTGACATGTATCCTAAACTTCAAGATTGAGTTTTATGCCTATAATAAGGTCTTACAAAAATTTTATGCATGTTGAGGTCTTACAGTTTTTTCATGCCTGTTAAGGTCTTACAGTTTTTCATGTTGTTGAGGTTTTACAGTCTTTGTTGCTATATAAAATAGATCTAGCTAGACCGAGTCTGCCTGCTCGGGGTCTTACAGCCTCAAGTTCTCCAGTGAATGGTGATTGATGACAATCTCCGAGTCATCGAGTTTGCTTAGGCTCGAAGGCTGATACTCATGAGCTCGGAATTGCCTCGTTGGGGTCTTATGAGCCCGGAGTTCCGATCCTGAAGTTGTGCGAGTGCCAAATTGTTGATGCCAAGTCTTTGAGTATTTCGGGAAGTACTCGATGGGGGGAATCCTTGCCGGGAGCATGCCGAATTTTTCTTTTTTAGAGTACGAGATACTGAAAGATATTCTTTGATTGCTTGGCATAAATACATGTTGTTTCGTTGTCGTGAGTTTGGCCCGTGCGTGCACGAGTCCTTTGACCGTTTGGCCCGATACATGATTTCCTATTGGTAATTAGTCTGTCGTTCCCCACCACATCCGAGCAGACGGCGCCTTTAAAGGGGGTGGCATCCATCATTTGAGGTTAATTGCAAAAGAAGCCCTGTGAGCTTTTCGGATCCTCCTTAGGAGGCACGTTGCTCCGTTGAGAACCTTGCTGGCAAGACCTTCTTTGGGGCGGAAGTCCGGCCGAGGGGAAAGAGTACGAAGGGTGCCGTTAAGGCCTTGGGATCTCCGGGTAGAGTTAACACTTCCGAATGCCCTGGTCGGGTGTCTGCATACAGGTTAGTGTAAAATAATGAAGGAGGGAGGTAGTTTTACCTTACCGTGGGACGCACAGGCGATGTTTCAAAGTCAGATATGTCCCTGCTATTTTGGAGCGAGGACTCTAGTAACGCCATCCGCTATGTTTAATCGGGCTTGGCTGAAGACATGGTTCGCCTACCCTTCTGACTCTTTCGAGAGTGGAGATATTGGTGTTGGTGATACGTTATGTGATGCAAAATTCCCCTTGCCGCATGTTGCTTTCTGCTAATGGTTTTAATTCTGTCCCTTGCGTGGAATTTCATCCTTTTGGCAAAGGGGGGACATCTGAATAAGGCGTTTGTGCCTTGCGCCTCCTTTGATGATACGGAACTTGACATTCCTGTCTGGGCCAACCATGCTGAACTAAGAGAATGGTCATTCTCCTTGTCGTTGCAATCGCCGTTTGGTATCCGCCAAAGATTCGAGAGGCGGGCGTGATATAAATCTGCGATCCGAGCTGCCCTATCATCCTTGGCTCGCCAGCGTTAATCGAAACACCTGAATTCATGAGCACATGTTTTATTTGAAATGGATCGAATGAGGATGAAGGTTACCAGTGCATCGGCGTGAGGCCGATACAAGGTCTCACTGTCCTCTTTGCTGAATGTGGGGGCGTCCACGAGAATATATCCCTGGATCCGCTTTTCTCTACTGACGAGCATTTTTACTCTTCTTTGTATGAGTTCTTGGAGAGTGTCATCGCTCCTCTACTATTGTGGTAATACGTCGCATCCCATTTGCTTCGTTCTTCTTGGTCGCCTTCCCTACTCGGGACTAAACTTTAATTCGGTTGCTCGACAGTTCTCGGTAGTGACTTTTGTTGAGTGGCTTGGCTTTTTTCCTTCGGAGCCGGTGTCCATATTTGGACCCGTGGCCGTGCGTATTATACTGTTCACATACCAAGCTGTGATTCCTCTGAGAAGGATTCGACTTAATAGGCCTGGGCCATGTGGTGTCCCTAGTTTTGCTGACGGTGAACATAATGTCTAATACAGCGATGTTGAAATTGTATCTTGATGGGTAAGGCGCCCTCGCTAACCTTGTGTCCTCGTTGGATCTGGCTTTGTTGATGATTCCTCGAGGATATTATCCTTGATCCATTCTCCAATTATTGCAAGGTATATTACGTCTCGGGGCGTTCCTCCTATCTGTGGCGTACGGGTAGTATCTTTTGTTGTTTGGTATTGGTTTCATTGCCAGGAGCCTACTTGGGTATACTAAGCCCAAGGGGGCTCCCAGCTGGTCATCCACGACCTTAATTTGCGGCTGACCGGATGTGGGTGTCCGACCAGGTCTTGGCTGGATACCCGATCAAGTTTTGTTCCAACTGCCGTGGAATCGCCGGGCTTTGTTCATTTATGCTTTGAGTGAAGTCCTGCGCTCTCCAGTTATCTAGGAACAAGGGTAGTTCCGTTCGTTCCATCTGGGAACGAGATGCAAATTCTCGTAGCATTTAATTCTCCCTTTGCTTAATCTTATATGCATCGGGCTTTCTCGTCATTGCTTCGGCGGCACCGGTGTGTGCCTTTATGAAGGAATCTGTCGGTATGGTAAGTGAGTTTATGGGGTCGGGAGTTAGGCTATGGTGTCGTATCACGGCCCCTTTCAAGAGCGCTTCTTCGAACCTCCTCAATAAGATGGACTCGGTCTCCTCGTATTTTGTGTTATTGCCTTTCACTGCGTATGTACATGTGTATGCAGTAACGTGTTCATTAGATTTAGTGATCCTGTTGTACTTAAAGAGTTTCGGCACTCTGAACTTATTTGGAATAGGTTTCGAGGCCGCTTCCTCGGGGAATGACCTTTGTATGAACTTCTTCGAATCCACGCCCTTGAGGACTGGGGGCACTCCTGGGATCTGGTCGACCCTAGAGTTGTACGTCTCTACCTTCTTATCGTTGACTGCTATCATTCTCTCGCTCGATTTGATCCCTTTGGTGAGATCATCAAGAATTTTTACTATGGCAGGGTCGGCTATCGATCTGTTATCGTCCGATCTTTTGGGTACTTGTTCGGCTGGGAGAGCTGTTTCCGACACTGCTGTGCTGGGAGTCTTCGGATGGCTTTGTAACTAAGCGATGGCCAACTGTTGTGCCTGCAATATTTCAAAAATAACATGAAAACTAACTTTCTATTCTTCTCGGGCTGGGGTTTATTGGGTTTCTTGTTGGTCGTCATGTCGTGTGCACCTGTTGGTGTGTGAGGCTTTGTACACCTGTTGTGCGTCCTGCGAATCCACATCCACTAAAATCGGTCCGGGTGCGTTATCGGGATTCTATGATGGCGCGCCTGTCACACCTGCCCCGAAGGATAATGTATAAGGGAGTTTTTCCATTTAAAGTGACATTATTCGAAATGGAATTATTTATTTATTTTTCAAGAGTCGCCACTTGGGATAGGATTGGCTTTTGGTGTCCCAAGTCACCGGTTTAATTTAAATCCCAAATCGAGGAAAATTATCGACTTGCCAATTGGAGTCTGCGAACCAGAAATTCTGTGTAAGGAATTCTGTTGACCCGGGGGAAGGCGTTAGGCACCCCCAGATCCCGTAGTTCTAGCACGGTCGCTTAAATTATTATAAACGGCTAAAAATCTAATTTTATACATGCTCTAGCCTATATTTCAATTTCATAATTATTCATCGCTTTTAAGTTGTTTTACGAAAGTGAACGTCGTTTAAAAACGTATTTTCGGATCACGTCACATGAAATGCACCCGGATCCTCGACACATTCCTATTCAACATTTTTGGATTTGGATTTGGGTTGCATGAAATGCACACCTGTATTTAGGAAGGTAAAAATTATTAAAAGAGCGCCTAAAACGACTAACGTATTTTTACTTTTGGGAAGGCCATAAAATTTGCTAAACGGCCCGTCCTGTATTTCTAAATATTTTTAATTAAGTAATTAATGAGGGTCCCGCAATTTGTATTTGGTTTGGAGAGGCTCGTCTCATTTTTATTAAAAGGCCAATCTAAGCAAACTAAAATTTTCTATTTATTATTTGTCTCTAAAAGGCCAATTAATTCACAAATATAAATTTGGGCCTCGAATTCAAGTCCGAATTCAAACAAAAGGGAAAACCCTTTTAGCTTGAACTCGCTACCTAATTCAAAACCCAATTTTATATTCATGAGTTAATTTCCTATATTTCCTAATGTAATTTTTTTATAAAAAAGGAAGTTGACTTCAATAACTTTTCTTATTTATTTTGGGCCTAGGTTTGAGACTGGCCCAACTTGGACATGCAAATCAAGCAACGGAGAGGGGATTAAAATCGAACCCCAGGGGTCGGGCAGACCACTAATTTGCTAAACATTTGCTCACTAAAATTCCAAATTCCCTGAGTAAGCTTTGTATTTATGACAGAAGGAATCAGATTATTATTATTAATCCTAGATTTATTGGTGAAGATTTTTGCTAATGTTGAAAACTGAAACATAATCAGGAATTAATTATGTCAGCAACAGTAGTAGCTTAATTACCTTACTTCATTTAACACTATCTAGGAAAACAGATTTAACACCATTTCAAATTACTATGTACTATTATTATTCCTTCAAGTGACTCACAATTTCCTAACGAACCCATTAAATAGCAGATATGAAAACACAAGTCTATTTGAACCTATTCTTACTAAAAATCAAATGTTAATCTCATGAACCGGAAAGGTACTGTGCATACTGTCCATTACAGTTCATATGAATCAAACATTCATAACAATCCAAACTACACATCATTCGCTAATAATCTATAACAATCCAAACTGAACAGATACAACTGATGAATTAACTACAGCAATATAATTACATATCATTGGTTAGACTACAATTATAAACATCAAATGAGCATAAATCTGGAAGCTGATTTCATTTTTTCACTTCAATTCAAAAATACATCAACGAGAATTCAAATGTGTACCTGAAATTTGAAGTGAAATAAAGAAAGGAGAGGTTAGCAGGGATAGATAGCAGGAGCAGCAACCAGAATTCAAATATCCAAATTAATCAACAGCAACAGTGACAATTTAAAGCCAACACAACTCCAAAAATACCCAGGAATGGATTGAAGGCATCAATTTTAACCCAAAACAGACTCAAATGAACCCAAGTATACTTCAGAAAAGCTTCAGCCACTAGAATAGAGGAGAATCAATGCCTAGGAATCAAAATTAACCCTAAAAATCAATGTCACAATGTTGTTTTTAATTTTCTGAAGGTTTTATATTGTTTTTGGATTTTTTGGATGTTTGAATTTCAAATCAGATATGAGAATTGAAGAGAGCTTTTTTTAGGGGGATTTTTTGGAAGCTGAAAAACTTTGGAATTTTTTAGGGGTCTCCTCCAAAACTTGTTAAACAAGGCATGTTGATGCCTTTTTATAGGCAAAATTAGGGTGCAACTTTAGATTTTTATTTTTCTCTTTTAATCCTTTATTATTTTCAGTTTGGTCCCTCTATTTTTGACTTGTTATCCAAGTAAGGTTTTAAACTTCCTAAAATGTACACTTAAGTCCTATTTTGGAATGTCCTAGAAGATTCTATCATGTTCCTATTCCCTTCAAATCCCTGAAACTCCCTTGCCTTTGCTTTAAATTTACTAAATTCTAATTAAACTACCCTTTCCTATGCCCAAACTGCCCTTCCACTAGTCTGAAATTTACAGACTAATGCCAACTGACCCAATCCCTTTACCCTAGCTAAAATTTAACTAAGGTTAACCCCTATTTAATCTAAATCGGCTATAACCAAACAAACTAAACTTAAACTATTTAAAACTAATTACTAAACTAAAGGAATTTCTGGTTAATCAACACTACACTGAACTAAATAAAGGCAAACTAATATCTAGAACTTAAAAGAAACAAAATCAAACTAAACATAGAACAATTAACAAGTATCAAATCCAGGATCAACAGAACAAATCCTAAAGAATTAAACTAAAATCAAATTTGAACTTAGCAAAAATCAACAATGAGCTAAAATCTGAACAGACAAACAAACAGCCACGAAGATACTCAGAACACGAGAAAAATGAAAACTATCCTGTAAATTAAACACTATGAAAACATAATTGATTTAAACGAGTAATAAAAATTATACCTAGACTAATAGAAATGAACATGATCAACTAAAATTAGCACAAAAAATGAATGAATCAAAATCGACTAAGATCACTAGTTAAACTAATCAAAACCTGAAACTCATAAGAAGTAAATAAAAATTGAAAAGAAAACTTACTGATAAAGAAAAACTCCGGCCAGCCATTTAATGTTTGAATCTTCCAAAGATTCATGACACGTAACATCCCTAATCGTGTGTTTTCAAAAGAAAACACATGATTAGGGATTTTACGGTCCGAAATCACAAAGATTTGAATTGGGGTTCTTTGGCCAGAAAATTTAAACGGATATTCGAGAAAGTGGGGTTTGATTTGAAGGAAACTGGGTGCACGGTTGAAATGGGGAGATGGAGAAGAATCTATGGTGTAAGTTTGGTTTAGATTTGGAGGTAGCGCCGCCGTCAGAATACAAAGGCGGCGGCTAGGGTTTTGATTTTCGAATTGATATTCGAAAAGATTCCACAGGGATTTGAAAGGAACAGGCATCAGATTCGTTGTGGGGGAAAGGAGAGGATGCTATGGTATGATTTTAGGTGATTTGGACGAACATGCATTTGGTCCGATTTTTGATTTGATATTTGAAGATTTCAGTGGGGATTTGAAGGAAACCATGGGTGGATTTGGAAAGAGGAGGTGGAAAAGGTTCACGGGTGTTAATTTGGGGTGATTTGGAGCATCGCCGCCGCCGGCGGACGGCGGTGGACTGCGGCGGGTGGGGGAGACACTGTGGGGTTAGGGTGGCGTTACAGGGGAGAGTTGGGTACGAGAAAGGAGACTCTTATCTCTGAATTTGTAAAGTATTTTATTACACTTTTATTTAAATCCCTTGAACGAATCTGGACCGTTGGATGATAGGCGATGGACGACCTGGATTTACCTGGGCCAAAAACGGTGTCGTTTTGTTTAAAGGGGAATCAGTAGGGGCCGTTGGATGAAGGTGAATGGACGATCCAAATTAAACGACGTCAAAACGACGTCGTTTTGCATATAGGGGGCTGGACCGGGTGAGAATTAAAACGGACTGGACGGGTATAAATGAATTGGGGTAGGAAAATTTGAATAAAATTGGCCCAAATTGTTCTTTTGTTAAAACTATTTTTTTAATTTGTTTTCATTTATCTTTTTATCTGTTTTGCATTTTGTATATATTTTTTTTATTTTTCTAATTTTGCAAAAATTAAAAATAAAGTCCTAATATATTTCTAAGCTAAACTAATTAATTCCTAAAATTGATTAAAAACTATTTCATGACAAATTCACAATTAAAACAAATGAAATGCAAAAAGTGAACTATTTTGTTATTTTCTTCCTATTTTGTTTTAAAATAAATTAATACTAATGAATACTAAATATGAAATTAAATCCCTTAATGCAAATGCATATTTTTGTATTTTCTTATGAATTATCATGCACAAATAAAAATGCAACTATTAACACAAAATTCAACAAAATTCACAAAAAATTGTAAAATAATAAAGAAATCATTTTATTTGGAATTTTTTGGGAATAATTTGCTTAGGGCAAAAATCACATGCTCACAGCTACCCCTCTTTGCCCGGAAACTCGAAGAGTTTTCGTGCAAAGATAAGTGAGCGGAAACGAGCGATTTTTGCCCGTTCGCATATTCCGTGTGAAGCATTTTTTGAAATGTTTGACCGCACCCTGCTTCAGAGGTTGCCTACATATCCTTGGCTAAAAGGAATCAGGTCAGTGTAGTTCAGGAAGGTTTGGTAGCTGGGACTACCGGGAGCTGTGATTTCACTACTGTTGCTGCTGCTACTGCTTGCTGACCTCCTTATTACACCAAAAGGAAAATCAAAGCTAAGCTAGCTATGCCTATCAACTATGAGTTACAAGATTCCTATCTATGATTCTCTAGAAGCTTGATCTTGAGTCTTGGCTAATTTTGTTGTGGACTCTGATCTGAATCTTGATGCTCATAAGTTGTAGGTGTTTACTTCTTTATGCAGCATTGGGTCAAGATAGGATCAGCGGAGCTTATGACTTCAATCAGGTTTTGAGCAATCCGCACCTTTACTTGCTTCATGTTTGAATTCATTTCTTTTGTTCTTTTTCTTCTTTTCTTGATTCTGAATTTGAGATTTATTCCATTAGTCGTCTCGCATCTTGTGTCTTGAGATCAACCTGCTTAAGATACTAAAAAAAAACAAACGAACGAAATTTTCTGCCCCAGTTTTCACTAGGAAAATTTCGTGAGTTAGTTGTAACACATATTTAAGTAGTTAAATCAGAATTGTGTATCTCTATGAAGGAATCCAGGTTATGCTAGAAGATGACCGGGTCATGCCAGAATTTTAGAAAGCTCCTTGGGTTATGCCAGGGAGATCCTCGGGTTATGCCGGGATTTGGAAAGAAAAAAGCTCCTTGGGTTATACCAGGGAGATCCTCGTGTTATGCCGGGATTTGGAAAGAAAAAGCTCCTAGGGTTATGCCAGGGAGGTCCACGGGTTATGCCGGGATAAAAGAAAAGGGTCCTTGGGTTATGCCAGGGAGGTCCTCGGGTTATGCCGGGATTTGGAAAGAAAAAGCTCCTAGGGTTATGCCAGGGAGGTCCACGGGTTATGCCGGGATAGAATAAAATGGTCCTTGGGTTATGCCAGGGAGGTCCACGGGTTATGCCGGGATAAAAGAAAAGGGTCCTTGGGTTATGCCAGGGAGGTCCACGGGTTATGCCGGGATAAAAGAAAAATGGTCCCTGGGTTATGTCAGGGAGGTCCACGGGTTATGCCGGGATAAAAGAAAAGGGTCCTTGGGTTATGCCAGGGAGGTCCACGGTTTATGCCGGGATAAAAGAATATGGTCATTGGGTTATGCCAGGGAGGTACACGGGTTATGCCGGGATAAAAGAAAAATGGTCCCTGAGTTATTCCAGGGAGGTGCACGGGTTATGCCGGGATAAAAGAAAAGGGTCCTTGGGTTATGCGAGGGAGGTCCACGGGTTATGCCGGAATAAAAGAAAAGGGTCCTTGGGTTATGCCAGGGAGGTCCACGGGTTATGCCGGGATAAAAGAAAATGGTCATTGGGTTATGCCAGGGAGGTCCACGGGTTATGCCGGGATAAAAGAAAAATGGTCCCTGGGTTATGCCAGGGAGGTCCACAGGTTATGCCGGGATAAAAGAAAAGGGTCCTTGGGTTATGCTAGGGAGGTCTACCGGTTATGCTAGGATGGAAAGGAAAAAGCTCCTTGGGTTATGCTAGGGAGATCCACGGGTTATGCCGGGATATCTAGGGAATGGGGCCCTATGCTACCATGATGATTTTTTTTTTGTTCTTTCAGGATTTTTGTTTTCACTTCTTTTCTTATTTCTTCCTTCTTCTTTACTTTTATTCTTATTTTCTTCCTTTATTTAGTAAAACGCATGAATGAATTTAGGGAGGGAAACTTTCCTTTTGGTCGGTTCCCTACTGCAATGCTGTTTCAGTGCCTGCACACTTCTTTCTCTTTTGGATTGCACCTGCTTCTTGCATGGTTGCTTTGAATTACACTTGTTTTAACTTTCAACAAAGAACAATTTGTTAGTTTGAAACGGTGGTTGGTTTTGTGGCCTTGATCACCTCAATTGCTTGATCCCGGCCAAATTTCTATCGAGAACTTTACTGCTTGTTGGTCTTGAGGGGGAATCTCTTTTCAAACTGACAAGACTCAACTTTAAGACTTCATGATGACTCGCCCGTGTGTGCTCTGGCCTTTTCGCTTTATTTTGCTTTTAGGACCTTTGTCTTTGACTTTCTTTCCCTTCCAATGTCCTTGCTTTGAAAGCATCAACCACCATGGCCAGTCGAGATTGGCCTGACGCATCCGCTGAGGCTGGGTATTTTCTTTGGCTTTTGCCAGGCGGAGCCCTATAAAATCAGTCCTGCTACCTTTTCTTTGTAATAGACTCGGAATCAGAGCTAAACCGAAAGGGATTCAAAGAAGAGGTATACAAAAGGCAAGCGTATGAGTTAAAGAGAAGCGTCCCTTTCGGGGGGAGGGGGGGAGGGGTGCATGCTGGCTTCAAATGAACATGACATGCTTCTTGGACTGGATGCACGACCCACACAAACTTTCCAGATTCTCGTGAACCCATTGATCCGTATTTCAAAGCCATGGAACCTTGCCAGGACTCTTTTAATGATGAGATGTCTTCTTTCTGGCCGACAGCGCCCTTTGTGGGTTTTCGCTAATCGACCTCTCTTATTTCTTTTCTCACCGTCGCCCGATAGTGCCCTTTACGAGTTTTCACAAACGGACTCTCTCATTTTCAAATTCTCTACTCACCATCGACTTATGGTGCCCGAGGGTTTTCACTGATAAAACTCTCTCATTTTATTTCTCTTAATTTGGACTTTATCAGATTCCAACCGTGTTGTTCCTCACTTCCCACGCCTTTGCCAATTGATTAGAAGGACTTGGACGAGGTTTTGGGTAAAAAGAATTTTGGACGGAAGTACAACTTTGGAACCATTTTGACGGACTCATGGCCGAACCATTATATCATCTGCCCCAGTTTCATCTTTTGGGGGAATTAGGATTTTTGTTTTGGTGTGACTGAACCTTAGGGAGAGGCTGCCTAAGTATCCTTTCGGAATCAAGTCAAACGTAGTTCAGGCAAATAATTTTTTTTGTTTTTGTTTTTGTTTTTGTTTTTGTTTTTGTTTTTGTTTTTGTACTTTCGGGTTCCAAAGAGGGTGACCAAAGAAGCGTAACCGGCTCAAAGGGTTTACAAAAGATTGATAGTGTTTGGGGTAGCGGAAAGGAAAGCCTTCGTCATCTCAATTGCACAAAAACCATCATCCCAGGAGGTTTAAACATAGTACCTTTTTACCTCATTCGTATTGACTGCTGTTTCAGGATCGTTTCCTTCAATGTCTCCTAGATACACTACTCCTTTTGGCAAAATATTTCGGATTATGTATGGACCTTTCCAATTGGAAGCAAATTTTCCTTTTGCTTCTTGGTGATGAGGGAGAATGTGTCTGAGCACAAGCTGTCCCACTTCAAAGTTCCTGGGACGTACTTTCTTGTTATATGCGCGGGCCATTCTTTGTTGGTACAACTGCCCGTGGCACACTGCAGTCATTCGTTTTTCATCAATTAGTGACAACTGCTCTAGTCGGGTTTTGACCCATTCACTGTCCTCAATTTCTGCTTCAACGATTATACGAAGCGAAGGGATTTCTACTTCTGCAGGTATGACTGCATCGGTTCCATAAACCAACAAGTATGGGGTGGCTCCAATTGATGTACTGTGGTGCGATATCCGAGTAACGCAAAAGGCAACTTTTCATGCCATTGCCTGGAGTTTTGAATCATCTTTCTCAAAATCTTCTTGATGTTTTTATTTGCTGCTTCGACGGCACCATGGGCTTTTGGCCGATATGGGGTAGAGTTTTTGTGCGTTATCTTGAATTGTTCACATACCTCTCCCATCAAACGACTATTCAAGTTTGCCGTATTGTCGGTAATGATAGTTGCAGGAATACCAAAGCGACAAATGAGATTGGAATGTACAAAATCTACCACAGCTTTCTTGGTGACCGCCTTGAGAGTGATGGCCTCAACCCATTTTGTAAAATAATCAATTGCAACCAATATGAATCTGTGCCCATTCGAAGCTTTCGGCTCGATTGGCCTAATGACGTCTATACCCCAGGCAACAAATGGCCAAGATGCTGACATTGGATGAAGCTCCGTTGGAGGTGCATGAATCGAATCACCGTGCACCTGGCATTGATGACACTTTCGAACGAAGCTGAAGCAATCCTTCTCCATGGTTATCCAATAATATCCTTCTTGCAAGATTTTTTTTGCCAAAACATATCCGTTCATATGGGGTCCGCACACCCCTGCGTGCACCTCATGCATAATTCTTTCGGCTTCTTCGGTATCAATGCATCTTAGCAAGTTGAGGTCCGGAGTCCTTTTATACAAAACATCACCGCTTAAAAAGAAACTACTTGCATGACATCTAATGGTTCTCTTCTGATCCACAGTGTCTTGCTCGGGGTACTCTTGTGTTTTCAGAAATCTTTTGATATCATGATACCAAGGCTGAATGTTGGGTTCCACCTCAACCGCATTACAATAACCGTGCCTTTCTTTGATTTAAATTTCCAGGGGATCAATATGAGCATTGCCTGGGTCACGCAGCATTGAAGCTAAAGTGGCGAGTGCGTCAGCTAGTTCATTGTGGCATCGAGGAATGTACCTGAACTCTATTTACTTGAAGCGTTTAGTGAGATCTTCCATGTGTTGCCGGTACAGGATGAGCTTAATGTCTCGAGTCTCCCACTCCCCTTTTGCTTGCCAGATAATTAAATCGGAGTCCCCCATGATCAATAAGTCTTCCACTTCCTGGTCTATTGCCATATTCATGCCCATGATGTAGGCTTCATATTCAACTGTGTTATTTATGCAGAAGAATCGGAGTCTAGCTGTAGCTGGATAGTGTTGACCATTAGGTGATATCAAGATTGCTCCAATGCCTACACCTCTTGCGTTTACCGCTCCATCAAAGAACATTTTCCAAGCATGAGTGTTTTCAGAGATAGGTTCTACTGAATTAACTTCTTCATCTGGGAAGTCCGTATTCAATAGTTGGCACTCCTTATCAATCGGGTTTTCTGCTAAATGATCTGCTAATGCCTGGGCTTTCATTGCCGTGTGAGTAACATAGATTATATCGAATTCAGTGAGCAGGATTTGCCATTTTGCCAGTCTCCCAATGGGCATCGATTTCTGGAATATGTATTTAAAAGGATCCAACCTGGTTATGAGGTAGGTAGTGTGGGCTTGCAAATAGTGTCTTAATTTCTGAGCAATCCATGTCAGAGCACAACATGTTCTTTCCAACAAAGTATACTTGACCTCGTAGCTAGTGAACTTCTTACTCAGATAGTAAATTTCCTACTCTTTCTTGTCGGTTATATCGTGTTGCCCCAGAACGCAAGCAAAAGAATTTTCCAACACCATCAAATACAAGAAAAGAGGTCGCCCTGGTTCAGGTGGGACCAACACCGGCAGATTTGACAGATATTCCTTGATCTTGTCGAAGGCCTCTTGACATTCGGGTGTCCATTTGATTGCTGCATCTTTCT
>MDKF010062489.1:0-45559 GCA_026770625.1 Nicotiana glauca
TACCTGATTGTATTTGGCATGTTTTGAGATTGAAATGACGAAGGCATTTTGTTCTGCTATCCAAACACTTTATCCCTTTTTAGCCTTTTGAGCCTTATTATATTTTATTTCGTATCCCTCTTTCGGAATCAACAACAAAACTCGAAGATCGAACGGGGAAATCAAGTGGAGGAAAAGCAAAAAGAGAAAAGAAAAAAAAAGCAAAGAAGAGAAAAGAAAAGAAAAGAGAAGAAAAAGGAAACAAAAAAGAAAAGAAAGAAAAGAAAAAAAATAAATGAAAAAGAATGAAAAGAAATTGGATGAAAGGAAATATCACAACAAATGTAGTCGCCTGAACTACGTTTGACTTGATCCCGAAAGGGTACGTAGGCAGCCTCACCGAGGTTCAGTCACAACAAAAGAAAAGTCCAAGAATCCCCAAGAATGAAACTGGGGCAGAAGTTATGGTTGTTGCGAGAAACATGATTCTGAAAGTTGTGATTTTGAACCCACGTTTGAATTATTTTGAGCCTTTATACCATTCTTTCTAAAAACATCCAAAAGCCACATTACGGTCCAAAGAAAGACCTTCTGATCAATTTTAAAAAATGTCAATACGAGCAGGTAAAGTGATTCATGTTGAGGACAACACTCTGGTGCCAGAAAGGGAAATGATGAAAACGAGAGAGTCTTATTGGTGAAAACCTTCACGGGCACCATAAGGCGAAGTAAATTTGAGAGATATTGAAAATGAGAGAGTCTTATTGGTGAAAATCCCTCACGGGCACCGCAAGGCGAAGTGAGTTTAAGATAAAAATGAGAGAGTCTTATTGGTGGAAACCCTCACGGGCACCGTAAGGCGAAAGTGAGTTTTTCAGATGAGCAAATGAAGGAAGTCTATGGTTGAAAGGTGTTTTTGAAACATGGCAAAACAAGCAAGGTTTGGGTTTTGGTGAAAGTCAATTATGAAAGTATGAAACAGTAAATGTGGCAATTGACAGTTGATTGGTGGGACAGACTAGGCTGGTTAATCCAAAATGCATGGCACAATCAATGGAATCAGCCTTTCTACCCAGATAAGTCCTATCCTTTTTCTCTTCATTACAACTCATTCGTTTTCAGAGTTTTCTATCCTCCAAACCTTTGAGATCATTGCATTTCATTCTTTTGAAGTCTGTCTATAACATGTTTCAGTGTCAGGTCAATTCAGAAACAGAAAGAAAGATGTCAAGGCTAATTACCAGTTTCCGAGTTGTATGGCATGACGAGATTGGGACATATCAAGAGGAAGCAAAGCATAAAGGACCACTGGAAATCCCATCAGTAGGGTAATGCGATAAGTGTAAGGGAGAAGCAAAGTTCCACAAGAAGGGAACAGAAACACCAAAACACTAATATGAGGTAAAACATTTGGGTCATCAAAATCAGGGGGTTGAAAGTCAGCCGAGAAGTCATGGCAAGTCAAAGCGAGTCCAAAAGAAGCAAGTCAGAGCAAAGTCGGAAGCAAGAGCATGGCCAACAAGAATGCCTGCAGCTAACCACAATTTTTTTATTAACAATTCTTTCTTTGATTAAAATAGGGGCAGAAAGAATTTTTCTTTACAAGCAGGAGCCCACCTGGATAACAAGGGAATAATTTTCCAATGCAGCAAGCAGGAGCCCACCTGAAGAATAAGGGAATATTTTTCAAAGTCAGCAAGCAGGAGCCCACCTGAAGAATAAGGGAATAGTTTTCAAAAAACCAGCAAGCAGGAGTCCACCTGAAGAATAAGGGAATATCTATCAAAATTCAGCAAGCAGGAGCCCACGTGAAGAATAAGGGATATCATTAAAAATTCAGCAAGCAGGAGCCCACCTGAAAAAAAGGGAATATCTTTTCAAATGCAGCAAGCAGGCACCCACCTAGAAAACAAGGGAAGTACAATCCAAATTTTAGCCTTTAAATATATGATAACATGATATGCCTAGTCAACAGACTGGGGTAAAAAAATTTTCTTTGTTTGTCTATTTTGTTGCAACCAGGCACCCACCTGGAGAACAAGGGAATACTTTTTCAAATCAGGAGCCTACCTGGAGAATAAGGGAATACATTTTTCAAGCATCGTAATCAGGAGCCCACCTGAAGAACAAGGGAATACTTCTTAAAGCATCGCAATCACGAGCCCACCTGGAGAACAAGGGAATACACTTTTCCAACAATCGGAAGCAGGACCCCACCTGAAGAATGGTTACATATTTCAAATTATAGTAATCAAGCAACATCAAGAGGAATGGCAAGACATCGCCAAGGAAACAACAAGAATTTCATTGGAAGAACACAAGATACAAGTTCAAGGCAAAAAGAGCAAGTTTGGCAATATAGATAGGATCTTTTGTAATTCCTAGATCATAGCTTAGTCTAGCTTCTTTTTATCTTGACGGTGTAATAAGGAGGTCAGCGAGCAATAACAGCAGCAACAGCAGTAAAATCACAGCTCCTGGTAGTCCCAGCTACCAGACATTCCTGAACTACACTGACCTGATTCCCGTTTAGCCCGGGATATGTAGGCAACCTCTGAAGCAGGGTGCGGTCAACTCTTTCTGCGGTCAACTCTTTCAAGATGCTTCATACGGAATATGCAAATGGGCAAAAATCGCTCATTTCCGCTAACTTATCTTTGCACGAAAACTCTTCTTGTTTCCGGGCAAAGAGGGGCAGCTGTGAGCGCATGATTTTTGCCCTAAGCAAATTATAAGTTTCAAATAAAATAATTTTACAATATTTTGTGAATTTTGTTGAATTTTGTGTTGATTGGTTGCATGTTAATTCATATAAAATACAAAAAATATGCATCTGCATTTACGATATAATTTCATATTTTTAGTATCAATTAGGGGTTAGCTTGTTTTAGAACCAAACATGAAAAATCACAAAATAGTTCATTTTTGCATTTTAATTGTTTAATTTTGAATTCGTCCCGAAATAGATTTTAAAAATAATTTTAGGAATTAATTAGTTTAATTTTGAAATATATTAAGACTTTATCTTAATTGTTGCAATTTTATAAAATCAGAAAAAAATAAAAAAATACAAAATAAAAACAAAAACAAAACAAAAAGAGATAATTAAAAATATTTGGTCTTCATAAGGTGCCAATTTGGGCCAAAATTGCCTGGCCCAAAACTAAATGCACCCAGCACCATTTCCGGGCCCAAATGATCGCTAACCCGGTCTTCCCCCTTAATTGCCAAATGACGTCGTTTTAGAACAGGCAATTTATCTTGGCCATCCATTTCCATAATCGAACGGTCCAAATCCTTTCAACCCAAAACGATTGCATTTAACCGTCAACTAATCTCAGCCGTGTATCTTTGCCAAATCGACGACTTAGGATGATTCTTCAATTTTAATAAAAAAACCTTACAATATCATTAAACCTAAAAACATTAAACCATCTTCATCGTATCTTTCCTCCGCCTTCTTGCCAACCTCGCCGGAACCCTTACCGGCGGGAAACGTTACTTACGCCGATGGCCACCGGATTAACACCACAATACCCTCTTTCCTTCCTCTTCCTACCCCGGTATCTATTTTCTTTCAAATCTCACCCCTAGCTCCTCGAATAATACCATTTCCTTTGCCGGAAACCTACCACCGGCGAACACTACTTACTCCAATGACCACCAGAAAAATACCATAGCTTTCTCATGAGACCCTCTTCCCATTCCCACTAGTAGTTTCCTTCGAATTTTGCCGGAAAACTTCGAATATTAATTTTATGTTTTCCGGCCAAGATTCAAGGTATGCCAAAAATTCCCAAAATAATACCTTAGACTCGCCTAAACCTCCTTTATCCAACCCCCATAGTATCTTCCTTTGAATCTGCCCGTAATTCCTCAAAAATTATTTTTAAATATTCTGGTCAAGAACCCAAATTCAATTCTTGGGGTTCTGGACCGTAATATCCTTAATAATGTGTTTTCTTTTGGAAACCACACCATTAGGGATGTTACGGATCAAGAATCCTAGAGGATTCGAGCAATAATGGTTGCCCTGAATTTTCTTTCATTAGTAAGTTCCCTTTCTTTCTTTCATCTTCCGAATAAAATATGTAAATGTCCTTCTTTGTTTTCTAATTAGTTTGAAATTTTGCTCAATTTCTGCTTCATGTTTTTCTGTTTGGTTTAAATTTTTGTTCATCTAGTCTCATGATTTCTTTTGATTTAATTGTTGTCTTGTTCCTGTTTGGTGATCCTTTAAATTGTTTGCTTTGATTCAGTGCATATTAGTATAGGTTTTAATTGTATTAGTTAGATAATTAGATTAGATTTTCTTTTAATATTGTTAATTGTTCTTAGAGTTGATTTTGGTAGAATAATTAGAATTGTCTTTTAATAGTTATTTCGATTGTTAGATTAGTTTGTTTAAGTTCTGTTAACCATAGTTAAACCAGACTAAAGGCTAGGGTTAGCTTGACTTAGTTTGGTAATTTTAGAGCAGGTCCAGGGTTAGTTTGGGGTTGGGTAGAACCTGGTAGTTGAATTTAGAAAACACTAGAAGCTTCTAGAAGGGGTTGTAATTGGCACTTTTAAGATAATAGGGGTGTCACGACCGGGATTTATCCCACCATCGGGCGTCGTGATGGAGCCTACTAACGTAGCTAGGCTAGCCAAACAATACAACATTTCTTTATCCTCCCTCAACAACATATTATTCTACCATAATTAAATAAGTTCGGAAGACTTTAGTTTTAATAAAAATGATATAAAAATGCGGAAGTTTCAAAAATACACCTCTACCCAGTATCTGGTGTCACTACTCACGGACTACTAAAGAGTACTAAAAACATCAGTCTGAAAGAAAATACACAAGAGTCTGTCTCGATACAAATAAACAAACTGAAGTGACATAGATGAGACTCCGAGCCCGCGGACGTCGGCTAAGCTACCTGAGAGTCTCTGGGCTGAAGGTCGGCTCCCGGTCTAGAACTGCTGTGACGGTCCGTAAGCTGCCTCCTGATCTGTGCACAAAAAAGGCACATAAGTGTAGCATCAGCACAACCGACCCCATGTGCTTGTAAGTGCCTGGCCTAACCCCGGCGAAGTAGTGACGAGGCTAGACAGGACCTACCACAATTAACCTGTGCAATTACAATATACAAGTGCGAGAAAAACAGTAATAAAATAATACAAAGTAAGGCTGGGAGGGGACATGCTATCGGTGAATGCTAGATAAAATGGAACATCAGAAAAAAACAGCAGGTCTACTTCGGGTTTCATGATACTTATATGTATATTTACAGTGGACGGCGCGCCACATGATCCCGTAATGTATAATTCATAAGTGGTCGGCATGCCACACGATCCCATAATATAATTCATAAGTGGTCGGCGTGCCACACGATCCCACAATATAATTCATAAGTGGTCGGCGTGCCACACGATCCCATAATATAATTCATAACACTGATAATCTCTCCAAAAGTGGTCCCATTACGGAAAAACATCTCCATAACAGTTAAACCCGGTAAGGGTACAACTAACAGCCCAACTATCCTGGCAAGGGAGAATTCAATTGTATCAGTCTACTCGTCCTGGCAAGGGAATCATTGCTTCACAAACTCTTTTAGTTCATTTAGTTCTTTTCCAACACTTTACATGGAAGTTATCAATTTAAAAAGGCAGATGTGTCATATCTTTCGAATTAAAAGCATTTACGACTCACGGTCATGCTAGACACCGGTGTATAGATACTCGTCACCATGCATATACACCGTACTCGATCATTTAGCAAATAGCAATCAAAACACTCTAATCCTATCCCCTCTAGCCAAAGTTAGATCAAAACATACCTCAAATGCTCCAAAAGTCCACTCAAGCCTCTAGAATAGCTTTACCCCTCAAATTCACCACAAAACCGCTCGAATCTAGTCATAAATTACTCAAATGTATCAGCAAATGCTAGTTAAATCAACTTGAATGCATAAAAACGAATTTCCTAAAGTTTTCCTCAAAAATTTCCAAAATGCCCCCGGGTCCACCTGATCAAAACCCGAGGTTCGGATTAAAACCTGATTACTCATTCCCCCACGAACTCAGATATGCGATTTGTTTTGGAATCGGACCCCAAATTGAGGTCCAAAACCCCCAAATTTAGGAACCCTAGTTTTACCCTAAACTCCCAAATTCCCCATTAAAATCCTTGTTTTGAAGTAGAAATTGTGTTTAAAGATGTTAAGGAGTAAAGAAAATACAGTAGAAATCACTTACCAATCGTTTTAGAGGAGAAGAATTGTTTGGAAAATCGCCTCTTATGTTCTGGTTTTTGAATAAGTGTAAAATAGCTGAAAATCTCGGGGTTAATATAGTTTACTGGAGGCTGGCGCAGACCGCAAAAAATGCCATGCGGCCGCGCCAAAAAGGGAAGAAAAAACTGCTCTCTGAACATACCCAGCATGGACCGCACTGTTTTGGTACGCGGCCGCGCTGGTCAAACTCAACCCAACGCCTTCTCTGAACCTGGCCACGCGGACCGTATAGACATGCATTGCGACCGCATGGCTTGCAGCGCGGACCTCACTATTTTGGTACGCGACCGCGCTGGCTGATCCTAAACCAACGCCTTTCTGAAAACGTCCACGCGGACCGCGCAGAAATACATCGCGGCCGCATGGGACCTGCTGCACTGCAACATCTTATATTTTTAAGCCTAAGGCCACCCGGGACCTACTCAAAACTCACCCGAGCCCTCGGGGCTCCAAACCAAACATACACATAACTCCAAAAACATCTTACGGACTTACTCGCGCGATCAAATCGCCAAAATAACATCATTCACATAGAATCGAGCCTCAAACTCATGATTTTCATTTCAAAGTTCATCAACCTTCAACTTTAGACATCTAGGTCCGAAACACGTCAAACGACGTCTGATTTCGATCAAATTTTTACAGATAGCGCTTAACGCATATTTAAGACCTGTACCGGGTGTCGGAACCAAAATACGAGCTCGATACCTATATTTTCTAGCTCATTTTCATTCCTATTTTTCCTCAATAATTTTAGAAAATAATTTAACAGAAAAATTCTTTTACCGGATTTTTGGACCTCGGATTTCGACTCCGGGCACATGCCCGAGTCCCATATTTCCCTACGGACCTCCCAGGACCGTCAAATCATGAGTCCGGGTCCGTTTACCCAAAATGTTGACCAAAGTCAACTATATCAATATTAATATCATAATTCTTCAAATTTTTCACAGAATTCACACATTTCAATGAAAAAACTTTTCGGCTTTGCGCCTGGACTGCGCACGCAAATCGAGGCAACTAAAAATAAGGCTATCAAGGCCTCCGAAGCTCGGAAAAAGGGAGAAATACGGTGATGACCCCTTTGGGTCGTCACATTCTCCACCTCTAAAACAACCGTTCGTCCTCGAACGGACAAAAGAAAAAAGTACCTAAGTCATGAAATAGATGAGGGTAACGGCTTCACATATCAGACTCGGACTCCCAGGTCGATGCCTCAGGAGGCTGCCCTCTCCACTGAACTCGCACAGAAGGGAAACTCTTCGACCTCAACTGTCTAACCTGCCGGTCTAGAATAGCTACCGGTTCCTCCTCGTAGGACAGATCTTTGTCCAACTGGACAGTGCTGAAATCTAACACGTGGTTAGGATCTCTGTGATACCTCCGAAGCATAGACACATGAAACACTGGATGCACGGCTGACAAGCTAGGTGGCAAGGCAAGCCTATAAGCCACCTCTCCCACACGATCAAGAATCTCAAATGGGCTATGAACCTAGGTCTAAGCTTTCCATTATTCCTAAATCTCGTCACGCCCTTTATAGGCGACACACGGAGCAATACTCGCTCACCAACCATGAAAGCTACGCCTCGAACCTTGCAATCCGCATAACTCTTTTGCCGCGACTAAGCTGAACGAAGCCTGTCCTGAATTATCTTGACCTTATCCAAGGCCCCCTGGACTAAACTGTACCCAATAACCGTGCCTCTCCCGGCTCAAACCATCCAACTAGAGACCGACATCGTCTACCATACAACGCCTCACAAGGAGCCATGTGAATGCTGGATTGGTAGCTGTTGTTGTAGGCAAACTCTGTTAAAGGTAGAAACTGGTCCCAAGAGCCTCTAAAATCAATAACACAGGCTCGGAGCATATCCTCCAATATCTGTATAGTCATCTTGGATTGACCATCTGTCTGAGGATGGAATACGGTACTCAACTGAACCTGGGTGCCTAACTCCTGCTGAACTGCTCTCCAAAAGTGCGAGGTAAACTGCGTACTCCGATCCGAAATGATGGATGTCGGCACACCATGAAGGCGAACAATCTCTCGGATGTAGATCTCAGCAAGTCTCTCTGATGAATAGGTGGTGGCAACAGGAATGAAATGTGCTGACTTGGTCACCCTATCAACAATGACCCAAATAGCATCAAACTTCTTCTGGGTCACCGGAAGTCCAGTAACGAAGTCCATGGTAATCCTCTCCCACTTCCACTCGGGAAGCTCAATCCTCTGGAACACACCACCAGGCCTGTGATGCTCATACTTGACTTGCTGACAATTCAAACATCGAGCCACATATGCAACAATGTCTTTCTTCATCCTACGCCACCAATAATTCTACCGCAAGTCCTGATACATCTTCGCGACGCCCGGGTGAATAGAATACCGAGAACTATGGGCCTCCGCTAAGATCAACACTCGAATACCATCGACATTGGGAACACATACTCGCCCCTGCAACCTCAAAACACCATTCGCATCTAAGGTCACCTTCGTGGCTCCTCCACGCTGCACAGTGTCTCTTAGGATACATAAATGAGGATCATCAAACTGCCGATCACAGATACGCTCCAATAATAAAGAACGAGCGACCGTGCAAGCTAGCACTCGACTAGAGTCTGAAATATCCAACCTCACAAATCAGTTGGCTAAGGCCTGAACCTCCAAAGCAAGCGGCCTCTGACTGACCGGAATATAAGCAAGACTCTTGTGATCGGTGAATACTTCACATGCCACACCATACAAATAATGTCTCCATATCTTCAATGCGTGAACAATCGCCGCCAACTCCAGGTCATGTACTGGATAGTTTTTTTCATGAATCTTTAATTTCCTCGAAGCATAGGCAATAACTTTGCCATCCTGCATCATCACTATACCAAGCCCGATACGGTAAGCATCACAACGGACCGTATAGGGTCCCGAACATATGGGCAAAACTAACACCGGTGCTGTGGTCAAGGCTGTCTTGAGCTTTTGAAAGCTTGCCTCACATTCATCTGACCATTCAAACTGGACACCTTTCTGGGTCAATCCGGTCTTCGGCGTTGCAATAGATGAAAACCCCTCCACAAACCGCCGATAATAACCTGCTAATCCCAAGAAACTCCGGATCTCTGTGGCTGATGTTGGTCTAGGCCAGTTCTTGACTGCCTCAATCTTTTTGGGATCAATCTGAATACCCTCTGCTGATAAAATATGACCCAGAAATGCAACTGAACTCAACCAGAACTTACACTTTGAGAATTTTGCATATAGCTGACTATTTTTTAGATTCTAAAGAGCGATTCTGCGGTGCTGCTCATGCTCCTCCTGACTTTGGGAGTGCATCCATATGTCATCACTAGAAGTTCAAAACTCTCTTTAATTATTAAATTCTGCCCCAAAAATCCAAAAAACAATAGAAAATATCCAAAAATCCAAAAGAAAACTGTTACATTGATCCGCTAAGATAAAAACAGTCCAATTTTCTCTATTATCTCGGTTCTGTGGTTGAGTATAAGAACATCTGGAGTCGTTTAAGGTTTAATCAAGCTGTTCTTAAGTGATTTTGACTGTTGAATGTGATCTATAATTTCCTGGGTTGATTCCAAGTTGATTTAAGACATTTTGGTTGATTTTACTTCTTCCTGGGCTGCGTATTGTTGCTGTTTGATCATCTCTTGGTCTATTGTTGTATTGTTGTGGCTGAATTCTTCTTCTCCTACTTATATTTCGATCTCCAGGTACACTTCCTTTGATTTGCTTCCATGTAACTCCAAGTTGAAGTTGAAATGAAAATTGCTACCAGATCTATGCACTTTGGATGCAATCTGATATAGTTTCAGTGGTTTAAATTGTTATTCGTTGCTAGCTGATTAGGATGGTATTGATTTGAGCAATAGACTAGATTGTAATAATGTGGACCTTTAATTGGAATTGCCCTAGGTTAATCTAAAATATATGCTGCAACTGACTGTCGTTTAGCTTAAGGATCTCGTGTTTGTTAAATGGTTAGAGTGATGAGTGTGGATTGAAATTAGTTGTAGCTAACTTAGTTTGTATGTTTAGTATAGATTTCTCGAACTGTAGTAATTTGAGTTTACATTATCCTTCAGCTTTAGCTAGTCTAATTTTGTTCCTGTTAATTTGATTATTAAAGTTAGAAGGCAATTGAAATAGGAAGTCACTTCGAGTCCTTGAATTTTCAGGTGTACTGATGGTTAAACTTGCATGAGACCCTGAATCATTTGATCATTGATTTAACATTCTCAATATATGTTTTCTTTCACCTTAATAGTATCCAATAGCTCATCAAAAGATAAGTAGAAATAATCTGAGCTTTAAATTGAAATCAGAAAGGTTTAGTTGTTTCATCAATTTGAATAGTTGAATCACGTTTTTCCTTTGTTGTAAATGGTGAAATACGAGTAATTTGAAGTTTTCCATGAATGCTTGAAATCTATTTTGAATGGGCGTTCAAGGCTTAAACAGCCTATCTTGGATGGACTGGGCTCTGAAGCACTTCATGCCACCCAAGTTTGGTTTTAATTAAACGCCCATGTAAACCTGGGCTCAAGCCCAAATATGCTGATAGTTTAAGTAAGCGTGAATCTATTGGCCTCAAATATAGTCGTCATTAATTAGGATTTCTTTTCTTTATTTTAGAGACAATAATAAATAGAAAAATCATAATTTCTTTAGGACTGGCCTTTAAATAAAAATGAGAGGAGCCTCGCCAAACAAAACAAATAAATTGCGGGGCCCTAAAAAAATGCTATATAAAAATACTTAGAATTTGGGAGGACTGTTTAGCGAATTTCACGGTCTTTCCCAAAGATAATAAACGCGTAGTTGCTTTAGGCACGTATTTTAATAATGTTACCTTCCTAAATACGGGTGCACATTTATGTGACGCAAATCTAAATCTCAACGAAGTCGTAATGTGTCAAAAGCCATGGGTGCACTGGTGCGACGTGGTTCGGGATACATTTTCACAACGTTGCAATTCTTATTAAAACATAAATATATAATGAATCGGGTTAATAATAAATGGCACATAGGTTGGAACATGTTGTGAAATAAGATAAAAATCAAATACAACAGTTGAGCGACCGTGCCAGAACCACGGAATCTGGGAATATCTAACACCTTCTCCCTGGTTAATAGAATTCCTTACTCGAATTTCTATTTCGTGACTGTTAAACAGAGTCAAACCCTTTCCTCGATTTGGGACTCAAACCGGTGACTTGGGACACCATAAATCTCCCAAGTGGCGACTCTGAATCTTAATTAAATGAATCCTGTTTCGATCGTCCTTTAATTGAAAAGACTCCTTTTATTATACCCTTCACGGGGTGTAGTAGTGTGAAAAAGGAGGTGTGACAGACTGCACCAAAGAGATCCACTTGATATTTACATTTTGGGACTACTGGACGGTATCCTGGGAGATCCTCGGTTGTTATCTTTGCGTTGAGTTGTATTCCTTTCCATGATTATTTTGTATCTATTAACGTTGTTATTGTTCTTCTATCCTGTGTTACTTCTTGTTGTTGCACTTAAGTATACTATCTTATTCTATACTTTTATACCTTGTATTTCCTTTAACCTCAGTAAGGCCCTGACTTTCCTCATCAGTACTTGATCGATGTTAGGCTTGACACTTACTGAGTACCGCTATGGTATACTCATGCCCTTCCTGTGCATGTTTTTCATGTGTAGATCCAGGTACTTTGACTCAGGCCTACCATCCTTGAGGAGGGATGATCCATCAGAGACTTCGAGGTATGTCTGCCGTGTCTGCAGACCGAGGAGTTCCTTTCCTTTCTCGCTCATAGTATTAGCCTTTCTGCATTTAATTTTTTAGACACATTGGGGTTAGAACACCGTAGTTCTTCCACAACTTGTGATTTCATGAGATTTCGGTTTTTGGGAAATGTAATTTATTTTAAGAGTTTGTATTGTATTATTTTTTGCATTTTTGTCTAGCTTATTTCTGTTGTTTCTTTTTCTGTAATTTGTTAGGCTTACCTAATCGTAGAGACTAGGTATCATCATTATAGTTAATAGAGGAAGAACATGGGTCGTGATAAGCTGGTATTAAAGCTCTAGCTTCATATGAGTCTTGAATCGCAATTCGATTATTTAAAGTCACGCAGATCGGTACGGAGACGTCTGTACTTATCTATGAAAGGCTATGGAACTGTTAGGAAAAATTTCCACTTCATTTGATTTCCTTGTCATGCAAGATTTTGATATTATAATTCTAAACTTCTGTTTTCTATTCTCTCACAAATGAGGAGGACACGTGCTACCCGAGATGATCATGCACCCGCATCCCGTACTAGAGCTGTCAGAGGCCGGGGCCAGGGTAGAGGGTGAGGACGCGTACGTGGTGCAGCCAGGTCACCCGCACGAGCTGCCACCAAGGTGATACAAGTAGTTCAAGCCAGAGTCCAGACACCTGGTACGTCTACTACTACTACTCCGGCACTCCAAGAGACTCTGGCAGAGTTTAGGACTATGTATACCACTCTAGCTTAGGTATGATATCTTCCCCTTGCTGCAGCTATATCCTATGCCGGGGGAGGAGTACAAACTCTCGCCGCCCGCACTCCTGAGCAGCGAGTGCATGTTGATCATGTTCTAGAGTTATTCTTGTACAGCCCATAGCCCCAGCTATGCCTGAGGAGAGGGCAGTAGCTTCGAAGGAGGAGTAGAAGAGGCTTGAGAGGTTCAAGAAGTATCAGTCTCCTACCTTCAGCAGACTAGCCTCAGATGATGCCTTCGGATTTCTATAGGAGTGTTACCGTATCCTATGTACCATGGGTATATCCGGATCGAGCGAGGTTTCCTTCACTACCTTTTGGCTTCGAGGAGCCACTTATCAGTGGTGGCGTGCTTATGAGTTAGATAGCCCGGATAAGGCATCTTCCCTGACTTGGGCTCAATTTTTAGATATGTTCACGCGAGAGTATGTTCCCTAGAGTCTCAGAAATACTTGGCGCGTACTGTTTGAGCATTTTTGCCATGGTAGTATGACCGTCTCAGAGTATGCTATCTGTTTCACCGATTTGTCTAGACATGCACTAGCTCTAGTTTCTATTGTTCCCGAGAAGGTTTGCTGGTTCATTGAGGGGCTCATTCCCAGCATTAGGTCCAGTCTGGCTCGAGAGTTGGAGATGGATATTTCTTATCAGCAGGTGGTGAGCATTGCTAGGAGAGTAAAGGGTATGCATACTTGGGACAGAGAGAAGAGGGGGGCCAAGAGGTCTCGAATGTCGGGCCATTATTTGGGTGCCCGTGCCCCAGTTTCAACTCGTCATGGTAAGGGTTATGTGAGTTGCCCCGCTCATTCAGCTCTTCCAACAGCCAGTGATATTCCAGCTTCACCTAGACATCAGGAGCCTTATTATGCACCTCTAGTATATAGTGCACCTCCTACAGAAGGTGCTTCTAGTGGTAAGTCCAGCAGTCCATGCCCGATTCAGTCACAGCCACCACGTCCCCTCGGAGCTTGTTTTGAGTGTGGTGAGACATGCCATATGATGAGGGATTTCCCCAGACTTTGGAGGGGTTCACCTCTACAGACTTCTTAGCCACAACATGCCCCGCATAGTTCTCAGGCTATGATCACAGCACCAGTTACTACCCCACCTGCTCAGCCAGCTAGATATGGAGGTCGGGGATGTATAGGTCGCCTTAGAGGGGGAGGCCAGTCTAGATACTACGCCCTCTCTGCCTGGATTGAGGTTGTCATCTCTGATTCTATCATCAACGGTACTATCCTGGTTTGTCATAGAGATACATCGGTTCTATTAGATCCATGCTACACATATTCTTATGTGTCCTATTTTTTTTCCTGTATTTGGATGTATCTAGGGATTCTTTAAGTTCTCCTATTTATGTTTCTACTCCTATTGGAGATTCTCTTGTTGTGGACCGCATTTATCGGCCGCATTTGATTGTTCTTATGAATTTTAGACCAGAGCTGATTTGTTATTGCTCAGCATAGTAGACTTTGATGTTATTATAGGCATGGACTGGTTGTCACCCCATTATGCTATTCTTGATTATCATGCGTAAATCGTTACACTGTCTATGCCAGGTATACCACGAGTAGAGTGGATGGGTACTTTAGATCATACTTCTAGTAGAGTTATTTCATTCCTTAAGGCTCAGCGTATGGTTGAGAAGGGGTGTGATGCGTATGTAGCTTATGTGAGTTATGTCACTCTTGATACAGTCCTAATAGTACAGAATTTCTCTGATGTGTTTCCAGCTAACCTTTCGGGCATGTCGCTTGATAGAGATATTGATTTTGGCATTGACCTGTTGTCGGGCACTCAGCCCATTTCTATTCCTTCTTACCATGTGGCTCATCCTGAGGTGAAGGAGTAGTTACAGGAATTACTTGATAAGGGTTTTATTTTGCCTAGTGTATCACCTTGGGGTGCTCCTATCTTATCTGTGAAGAAGAATGATGGTTCTATGCGTATGTGTATTGTTATCGCCAGTTGAACAAGGTTACATTGAAGAACCGTTATCCTTTGCCTTGTATAGATGACATGTTTGATCAGTTACAGGGTTCTTGTGTGTTTTCTAATATTGACTTGCGTTCAAGTTATCATCAGTTGAAGATTTGGGAGCCAGATATCCCAAAAACTACCTTCAGGACTCGGTATGGTAATTATGGATTCCTTGTTATGTCATTTGGGCTGACTAATGCTCCAGCAGCCTTCATGCATTTGATGCACAGTGTATTTCGCCCATATCTTGACTCATTCGTTATTATCTTTATTAATGGCATTGTGGTATATTCCCGGAGTCGGGAAGATCATGAGCAGCACATGAGGATAGTGCTCCAAACTTTGAGGGAGAAGAAATTATATGCTAAGTTCTCGAAATGTGAATTCTGGTTGGATTTGTTGGCATTCTTAGGTCACTTGGTATCTAGTGAGGGAGTAAAGGTGGACCCGAAGAAAGTTGAAGTAGTGCAGAGTTGGCCCAGACTATCCTCAACTATAGAGATCCGCAGTTTTCTTGGCTTGGCGGGTTGTTGCTGTCAATTTGTTCAGGGGTTTTCATCTAATACATCACCTATGGTCATACTAACTTAGAAGGGTGCTCCATTCAGTGGATGGAAGAGTGTGAGGAGAGCTTTCAAAAGTTCAAGACATCTTTGACTACAGCCCAATTTTGATATTGCCTACCAGTTCGGGGTCTTATATTATCTATTCTGATGCCTCAAGGATTGGCCTTAGAGACGTATTGATGCAGGACAGTAGGGTGATTTCCTATGCGTCTAAGCAATTGAAGGTACATGAGAAGAATTATCCTCTCAATAATCTCGAGTTAGCTACTATTTTCCACGCGTTGAAGATCCGACGTCACTATTTTTACAGTATGCCTTGTGAGATTTATACTGATCACCGGAGTTTGCAGCATCTTTTCAAGTAGAGGGATCTTAATTTGCGCCAGAGGAGCTGGCTAGAGCTGCTGAAGGACTATGATATCACTATTTTGTATCACTCGAGCAAGGCCAATGTGGTGGCCGATGCTTTGAGCAGCTAGGAATAGAGTTTGGGGAGTTTAGCTTATTTACCAGCAGTAAAGAGGCCCATGGCGATGGATGTTCTAGCCTTAGCTAGCCATTTTGTAAGATTGAATCTTTCAGAGCCCAGCCGGGTTCTAGCTTGTATGGTTTCTTGGTCTTTCTTGTTTGATCGTATTCAGGAAAGTCAGTTTGATGACCCATATTTGCTTGTCCTCAAGGACAAGGTCTTGTATGGCCATTGCGGAGATGTGACTATTGGTGATGATGAGGTATTAAGGATGCAGGGACGAGTTTGTGTACCGAATGTTGATTGGCTTTAGGAGTGGAATCTAGAGGAGGCCTATAGTTCCTTGTATTCCATTCATCCGGGTACCGTAAAGATCTATCAGGATTTGAGACAACACTATTGGTGGAGGCAGATGAAGAAAGATATAGTTTGGTTTGTAGCTCGATGCCTTAATTGTCAGCAGGTAAAGTATGAGCACCAGAGACCGGGTGGATTGCTTCAGCAAATAGAGATTCCGGAGTGGAAGTGGGAGCAGATCAACATGGAATTTGTAGTTAGGCTCCCACAGACTTCAAGTAAATACGATGTAATTTAGGTGATTGTGGATCGATTGACCATGTCTGTGCATTTCATTCTTGTGAGTACTATATATTCTTCGGAGAGGTTGGCAGAGATTTATATCCGGAAGATTGTCCAACTGCATGGTATTCCGGTTTTCATCATTTTAGATAGAGGTACTTAGTTAACATCACGGTTCTGAAGGGTCGTACAGCATAAGTTAGGTACTCAGGTGGAGTTGAGCATAACATTTCACCCTCAGACGGACGAACAGTCCGAGCAGACTATTCAGATTCTTGAGGATATGCTTTGTGCTTATGTGATTGAGTTGAAAGGGTCTTGGTATTTGTTCTTGCTATTTCCGGACTTTTTCTACAATAACATTTATCAGTCCAGCATTCAGATGGTACCATATGGATCTTTACATTGTAGGCGGTGTAGATCCTAAGTGGGTTGGTTTGATTCGGCTGAGGCTAGATTATTGGGCACAGACTTGGTTCAGGATTCTTTGGAGAAGGTTAAGATGATTCACGATAGACTCCATACAACCCATTCTTGATAGAAGAGTTATGCGGACTGGAAGGTTTGTGATGTTTCATATGTGGTTGGAGAGTGGGTTTTGCTTTGGGTTTCACCTATGAAGGGCGTTATGAGATTTGGGAAGAAAGGGAAGTTGAGTTCGAGGTTTATTGTCCCTTTTGAGATATTGAGGCGTGTTGGGGAGATTTCTTATGAGCTTGCCTTAACTCTCATCTTGGCAAGAGTTCATCCGGTATTTCATGTTTCGATGCTCCGAAGGTAAGACGGCAATCTGTCGCACGTGTTGGATTTTAGTTTAGTCCAGTTGGACAAGGATCAATATTATGTTGAGAAGCTGGTGGCAATATTGGACCGGTAGATTCAAAAGTTGAGGTCAAAGAACATTGCATCAGTGAAGGTTCAGTGGCGGGGTTAGCAAGTCGAGAAGACGACTTGACAGACCAACCAGGATATCCGCAGTCTTTACCCTCATCGTTTCACTAAATTAGGTATGTCTCTAAGCTCGTTCGAGGATGAACGAATGTTTAGTGTGGGAGGATGCAACGACCCGGGCGGATGTTTTAAGAATTAACGCCCCGATCCCCTATTAACTGTTTCCCTATGGTTTTTTTTTCCCGGATGTTTGGTCTTGAGTTTTGGAGTGTTTTTAGACACTTAGTCCCTAAAGAGAGCTTAAGCTTTTAAATTTGGACAATAGTCAGAGCACTGTAAAGACTACCTCTGAATGGATTTCTATTGGTTCTATTAGCTACGTTGGGTGATATCAGGTTTAAGAGCGTACTCGGATTGTATTTTGGAGGTCCGTAGCTTATTTAGGCTTGAACTGCCGAAAGTCAAATTTTTTAAGTTTCTGGTTCGGTAGTGAGATTTTGATCTAAGGGTCGGAATTGAATTCCTGAAGTTTTTATAGCTCTGTAGTGTTGAGTGTGATGTGTGTGCAAAATATTAGGTCATTTGGATAAGGTTTGATAGACTTTTTGATTGAAAGCGTAAATTGAGAGTTTTTGAAGATCTTCTGCTTTTATCAGATGCTAATTAGTTGATTCGATGTTGTTTGAGGTGTTTTGAATATCTGTATAAGTTTGAACAGTGGTATTGGACTTTTTTGTTCTTTTGGCTTTGGTCCCGGGGACATCTGGGTGATTTGGATGGTTGACGGCAAGTTAGGAATTTGGAGTTGTAGCTGAAGTTTGTGGCTGCTGCCATAACTGCATCTACGGTTGGGAGGCCGCAGGCATGACACTTGCAGATGTGGAATCAAGCCGCAGAAGCGGCCAAGAGGTTAGTCGTGAGGAGCAGCAAAAGCATATGCCTGAACGTATCTGCGATGGCGCAGGTGCGAGTGAGGGACCGCAGGTGTTGTCCCAGGCCTTTAAGTAAGAACCACAGATGCAGTGGTTTGGACTACAGAAATGGGAAATGGACCGCAGGTGCAGAATCCCTGGGTTAGAAAGTATATAATGTTTCCTTCACGAATTTTTGCTAAGTTCTCCATTTTCCCAGACGAGAAGTAAGCTAGGGCAGTGAATTTCAAGGGGAAATCGGAAGTTATCAGTCAGGTAAGCTACCTATGCTTCAATACTTGAGTTTATGATCATTTTTCCATTGTTTAATTGTGGTGTTAGTGGAAATTAAGGAAGAAAATTGAGGGATTAAGGCTTAATATTAGAGAGCTTTGAGTGGTGCTTTGGGGAACCAATTGAGGTCCGATTTTGGTAATGTTGGTATGCATGAACATGTGAGAGTGTAAGGATTTTGAATTTGTACGTATTACCCGATTATGAGATGTGGACCCGAGTGGCATTTTGGTCACTTTTCTTAATTTCGTGTATTAGCTTAGAATTAACTAGTTGAATTAGTTACTTGAAGTGTTATTTACATTATTCAATTAATTTCAATAGATTTGGGCCATTTGGAGTCGAGAGCATTATTTCGGTTGATTTTTGAGTGGGGGAACTCCCCTTAGGATTTGGTATTGTTGATAATTGAAATGCCTTGTACGTGAGGTGACGAGTGCTTACTTGTGCTAATTGTTGAAAATCCGTTTTCTTTAAGTAAATATAAATCTGATTTCGTTTTCCCTATTCATACCGCGTGGAATTTAAGCCTACTATTAGCATAGGGACAACAACAACAACAACCCAGTATAATCCCACTTAGTGGGGTTTGGGGGGATTGTGTGTACGCAGACCTTACCCCTACCTTGAGGTAGAGAGGCTGTTTCCAAATAGACCCTCGGCATCCTTCCCTCCAAGAACTTCCCACTTTGCTCTTGGGGAGACTCGAACTCACAACCTTTTGATTGGAAGTGGAGGTTGCTTACCATCAGAGCAACCCCTATTTTCCTACTATTAGCATAGGGAAGCATGTTTAATTGACTTAATTTCTTTACCTGCTCAAATTTCCTTATTTGGACTATGTGCAGCATGTTAGGTTAGAAATACCTGTTAAATTTGAACTGAATTGAGTATTCTTCATATTGTTGTTGTGTGTTACTTTGGGACTACCATACGTTATCACAAGAGATCCCACTGTATGTTTACGTTTGGACTATGGAATTGTATTTAAGGGAAATCCCCATGTACTTTTATATTGGAACTACGGGACTGCACCCGGTCGATTCCCCCAATACTGGATATTTGCATTTGGGACTACAGATCTAGATTTCGATAGATCCCCGCGCATTATGAGTTGGACTACGGGACTGCACTCGGTAGATCCACTGGATATTTATATTTGGGGACTACTAGACGGTATCATGAGAGATTCTCGATTTTTATATCTACATTGAGCTGTATTTATTTTTCGTGATTATTTTGTCTCTATTAATGTTCTTGTTCTTCTTCTATCCTGTGTTACTTCTTACTGTTGCACTTAAGTATACTGCCTTATTCTATACTGTTGTACCTTGTATTTCTTTTAACCTCAGTAGGGCCCTGACTTCACCGTCACTACCCCACCGAGGTTAGGCTTGGTAATTACTGAGTACTGTTGTGGCGTACTCATGCCCTTCCCGCGCTTGTTTTTCATGTGGAGATCCAGGTACTTCAACTCAGCACTACCATCCTTGAGGCGGGGTGATCCATCTGGGATTTGGAGGTATGTCTGCCGTGTCCGCAGACCAAGGAGTTCCTTTCCATTCTCACTCATAGTATTAGCCCTTCTATATTTACTTTTGTTTAGACACTCTAGAGTTAGAACACTGTAGTTATTCCACAGCTAGTGATTTTAGGAGATTCCGGTTTTTTGGGAAATGTTGTTCATTTTTAGAGTTTGAATTGTGTTATTTCTGCAGTTTTGGCTAGTTTATTTATGTTGTTTGTTTTTCTATAATTGGTTAGGCTTACCTAGTCGTAGAGACTTGGTGCCGTCACGATAGTTCACGTAGGGCAAACTTGGTTTGTGACAACTTCACTTTTACGGATATAATATTATTTTATGAAGACCATGGTTACACGAGATGAGTGACGTACCATCAATGTATTATCGATTGCTGAAATTTCCAACGCGTGAAGGAATTAAACGGAAAAGAGGCAACCAACTGGAAGTAAGGGAGATGCATGTGATTTCGGTCTCCAGTAGAAAAGGGAAGGAGCACGTGGCATAGCAATTACAGGAATCGGAACCCGCTCTAGAATTGAATGAAGTTAGGCCGATGGTAGAAGTGTCAGAATTCTTATTAGGTGCAAAGGTATTTCCAGGTACCAAAAACGATGGATGCAACAAAATACACGCTAGAAGTGCTCAAGAAAGTTGCATTGTTTTAAAAGTTCTTAGAAAGGAAATTCAACTTGGGGACAGAACTGCACCCCAAGCTCAGGTCTCGTTATATTGAATTTCTTAAATTTAATGTTGATTGTTTTGCATGGTCGCATGCAGACGTAACTGGTATCCCAATGAAGGTGGCCATACCCAAACTAAGTTTGGATCCTAACATCCCTTCGGTAAGACAGAAGAAACGTCCTATTGTGGAGGCAAGAATAAATTCGTTAAAGGAGAGGTAAATTGCTTACTCGATATCAGATAGATCTGAGAGCTAAAGTATCCAGACCAGCTAGCTAATGTATTAGTTATTCCTAAGAAGAACAATAAATAGTGCATACGTGTAGATTATAAGGACAAAAATAAGGCGTGCCCTAAAGACTCATTCCCCCTGCCAAGCATCGATCATATTTCCCCTGCGAAACATACTTCACAAACCCAAACTCTCAGGTAGCTTAGCCAAATGGTCCGCGAAAATGAGTTAATTTGGCATAGAATATAAATCAAGGACTGTGATTAATTCACAAGTCTTGGCTGACTTTGTGGTCGATTTCATTCTAGGATTTCTACCTCTAGCAACGAAAGAGGAAGTAATGGTTTCAAAATTGACATCGGGTATTTAGCCCTTATTTTTGAACGGATCCTCCAATGTAAAACTGTCCGAGCCGGGCATAGTATTAACCACGTCTTTGGGTGAAACCCCAAGGCATGCCATCAAAATTGTCCCTTTAGATAACAATAAAATAGACTATGGCTTTGATTGAAGGACTTGAACTGGCTCGCGGACTAGATTCTAAGGAAATAGAAATCAAGTGCGACTCACAGCTGTGCTAAATCATGTCTACAGGATCATCGAAACCAAAGAGGAGCGCATCCAACAATATGTGGTGAAGGTCTAGGCTCTACTAGCTTGATTTCAAGAGTGGTCAATTGCTCGAATCCCGAGAGATGAAAATGCAGAAGCGAATGCAGCGGCGAACCTCGATTCATCAATGGAAATAAAGGGATCAGAGTTCGGGATGGTAGTACAACTGATGCATTCGGTCTTGGATGCAGATAGCTAGTACAAGGTAAGTATGACTAATTTTTTCTAGGATATGACGAATGAGATAATTGATTATATCGAGCACGGGAAATTTCCCGAAGATTCCCAGGCATCCCGGCTGCTGTGTTCTTAAGCAACATGGTATAGCTTCAAAAGGGGGCCAATTGTACAGCAAAATCTTTCCAAGTCCCAGTTGCTCGATGTTTGGGAGTATCGGAAGCTAATTACATTATGTGAGAAGTCCACGAAGGGATATGCGCAAAACATTTGGATGTAGATTCTTTAGGGCTAAAGCTGGTAAGGGAAGAATATTATTGACCCCACAGAGAACAAGATGCCAATGTTTCGGTACAAAAATGTGATAAGTGCCGATGCCACGCACCGTGGTATATCAACCGGCATAACCATTACCTTTAGTTATGTCTCCGTGGTCGTTCATAAAATGAGGGATGGATATCGCCGACCTTTGTGGCCTGCTCTCGATAAGGTAAGATTTATTTTGATTTTAACTTACAATTTTTCTAAGTGGGAATAAGCAGGTCCTTACCAGAAAATCGGCGAACACGAAATAGTATATTTCTTGGGGGAAAACATAATGTAGGTTCAAAATACCAAAAGAGATAGCATACGATAATGGGCCGCAATTTATCGGCACAGAGATCCCAAAGTTCTTTGAAGATTTTAAAAATAAAGTGGATCGCATCTTCACCCTATCATCTGAGCACAAATGGTCAAGCGGAGTCAACGAACAAAGTGATTATGCAAACCTCAACAAAAGGTTAGAAGCGACTAAAGTAAATGGCCTGAGGAACTAATTGCAGTTTTATTGGCAAAACGAACGATAGTCAAATCGAGCACATGGGAAACTCCCTTTTCCCTTGTGTACGGAGCAAAACACTTAATTCCAGTGGAAGTAAGGGAGCCTACCTTAACGTATTTCCAAACAAGCAAAGAAGCGAACATTCGGTTTATGCTTTTAGTAGTGTCCCTATGAGTATAATTTGTTGCTTGACGAGGGGTGGAATGACTAAATGATGATTCTGATGCGACTGTAGAATGTGTTTAGATGGTTTAAACGTAAAGAAAAGAGTTTCTCAAGATGTTGAAAGGGACACTGAATGCTTAATTTCTGTCTTGATGTGATGTATAGTCTCGATTTATGAGTGTGTTGAAGGATCTTTCGCGTTGTCAAATTTTGGGACAAATTAACATTTTTATGTCTTGTTAATGACTTCAAACACAGAAAGATTAAGTGATTACGTAGTAGTTGTGGAAGTAAAAAGGTTTATAGAAAGATGTTAGTTTGAGGCTAAACATGCAGGTTATCAAACGCGTAATAAACTACAGAGGTTTGATCTCTACAATGTTGTGAATTTTCTTTTCTATTAGTAGGGTATATGTATTGAGATTTTAATTAGTCAAGAAAGTTGACCTGACCGTCACGAGAGTGAAGACGGGCTTAGTAGATGATTTGAGGTACTATATAGGTTGTGTTTCTGAGGTTGGAAAGAATTTAGTTAAATCTCACTATGGTGTTATGACAGTAAATTAATATGGATATAGAAAATTATTTAATGTTTTGATCTATGGCTTTGAGCCAAGTGGGGGATCCTGCTATTAACAATTCGATTTTGATGGTTATATGTTAAATTTGGACTTTGGTTCGAGACATACTTGTGGGTTGGTTATGAATTGTGGAGATTGAGATTGAGAAATGCTAGAAGAATAAAATTTTAAAATACGAGTCATATTGTGGTTTTTGAATATATGAAAATCATGGAATGACTAAGTTATTGATTGCCAAAAATATAGTGCACATGGAATAAATTTTGATCAGTGGGTTAAGGCAGAGTTGCTTATTTGAGTATTTTTGTCCTAATGGGATATATGTCATTTGGCCTGTTTGGGCGGTGCAATTTAGATTTAAGCATAGTAGATGCCTCTTGAGACAGTTTTGATGGATTCAAAAATGTATATCTAGCAATTGAATATTTATCGGATTCGCATACCGCTAGAATCAATTAATTAAATTTGATGGTATTGAAATTTGCGGTAATTTTGTATGACTATGGATTCTGTATTCCAGTATGAGGGAGGTAAAAGAATAACTTTAAATTCATCTAACGTACTTTCAGAGTGTTCCTTTCAGTTCTTGCTGTACTTATTTTGTGATGAGACATTGTAGAGGTTTTGGTGGTAGTATTTTGGGTTTTGCGGCCTATGTGGCTTGGTCAAGTTAGAGGAATCTAGTTTCGATATCTTGATTATGTGAAATTAGATTTAAAGTGTTTAAGGTAGATATTTTTAGCTGGATATTTTCTACCAGTGTGAGAAATGTGTGGTGTATTGTGATTTCCTCCTTGAAGGGAGCAGATGATATTGAATTTGCCTTTAATGATTAAAGTTGACTTTGGTAAAAGTTTTTGGCAAACAGACTGACACGCCTCCTTTTTCACTACACCCGTAAGGGCATAAAGGAGTTTTTTCAATTAAAGGACAATCGGAACGGGATTTATTATTAAGATTTCATAGTCGCCACTTGGGAGATTAATGGTGTCCCAAGTAACCGTTTGAATCCCGAACCGAGGAAAATATGACTTTGTTAACAGTCCGCGAAGAAGAAATCCGAGTAAGGAATTCTGTTAACCCAGGAGAAGGTGTTAGGCATTCCCAGGTTCCGTGGTTCTAGAACGGTCGCTCAACTGTCGTATTTGGAATTATCTGATTTCAAAACATGTTTTAGCTTATGTGCTTTTCAATCGTAAACCGCTATTATTATTATTTTATTAACAGGAATTGCAACATCGTGAAAACGCGTCTCAAACCACGTAACATCAATGCACCCGTGATTGTTGACACATTTCGACTCCGTTGAGATTTGGATTTGGGTCACATAAATGCGCAACCGAGTTTAAGAATGTAAAATTATTAAAAGCGCGCCTAAGGAGACTAACGCGTTATTATTTTGGGGAAGGCCGTGAAATTCGGTAAACGGCCTATGTCAAAGTCTAAGTATTTTTAGTATAAACAATTATCGAGGGCCCCGCAATTTTTACTTTATTTAGCGAGGCTCGTCTCATCAATTTAGAGGCCAATCCTAAAGCGACTATGATTTTTTATTTATTTATTATTTTGTCTCTAAAAAGAAAACCTAATTAATTATGAATAGAATTATGCTATGTTAAACTAAGAATTGAACTCTCACATTCAAACCCAAAAAACGAATCCGATGGTGCATGATTGTAGCCCCAGGCCTCGATACAGCCCCTTGAAAGGGCAGTTACTTGGGCACAACATGAGTGAAAGTAGGCCCAGGCAGCTTAGTGCCTTAGGTCAAGTTCGAATCCCCTAAGCGTGAACAGAGTAACAGCCCAGGCGGTTGTGATGTAATAATGAAGCAATTTGATTCCAAAACAATTATTAACTTAAAAATCTAAAAAATCCACTAATTAACAAGGCTTAAGCAGCAATATTGAAACAACCAACTATCCCTCGAACACGATATTTCCACCTTGCTGAAACTCAGACTCATCACAATCCCATTTAATTACTGATTGAAACTGAACATAACCACTACAAGTTTCATCTAGTTCATGAGTCACTTGTTAAACAAACTTATAAAGCAATTGACAGTAAATCAATTAAGCTAACAAGATTATAATGAAATCAACTAAGGTAACAGTCCGGTACCAATTAAGGATTCAATCAGTCCAAATCACTTAAAAAAACAATCCTAATTACAATCCAAACATAATAATAAATTATAATGAAAGTATTAAAACAACTAAAGCTTCCAATGAATTACGCCTCCATTTCAGCTGAGATTCTAGATGATATTAGGATTCAGAACATGTACCTGGGGATCAAAGTTTAACAGGAAGAAGCAGAAGTTAGCACAGCAGCAGTACAACAAATTTCAGCTCAGAAATAACTCCATAATAGCCCAGAAAGTGAATTTAGCAGCTCAAGAGAATTTCGAAATCAAATCAGATCCAGAAACTCGAACACAAGCAGATCAAATAGACTTAAATGCAGTTAAAACTGGACCCAGGCATTTCAAGAACTCTTCAACAATCAGAACACACTGAAAAACCCCAATCAAACTTGAAAACCCAAACCAAATCAGTCACTGAATCTCAAACTATCAAATAATGAACTAGGATAGGAAAACTGGCAACTAGACTTTAACTTAGGCTATAAGTTCCCAATGGAACTGTATATTTTGGTTTTTTCTATTGAATTTGTTTGTTTTTCTTTTGTATTTTTTCTTTTAGAACTAAGAACTAAAAGAAGCTTTTGGATCTAAAATTTGAATTTCAGATCTGAAACTGGAAGAGTATTGTTTTTGGGGGGAATTTTTGATGCACAAACTTTTGAATTTTCAGGGGGTGTGTAAAACTTGCGAATGAAGGCATTAGGATTGCCTTTTATAGGAAAGAAATGGGGTAGAATGTTCTAGATGGCACTCACATTTTTTTCTTCTTTTAGTTTCAGATTTCATCCACTAGACCTTTAATTTTTAGCTTGTCTCTCAAGTTACTGCCCTAAGTTTGCTGAAATCTACACTAAAGTCCTATTCTAGAAGGCCCTTGGGTGTTTTTCTACTTATACAATACCTATACTACCCTTGTTTGAGTTCTAGAATTACCAAGCTTTAACAAACTAACTATATTGGGTGCCCAAAATACCCCTGGAGACCCCCTGAATTTACTAACATTTAATAAAATCTATCAGCTATAACCAAACAACTAATCTAAGCCTAATGACTAAAATGAACTTAATGAAATAACCCATGACACTTACTGACTAAACCCACACCGGGCTGAATTAAACTAACCACAAACTAACAAATCACATACTAACAAAAATAAGGATCAAACAATACCTAAACAAAATCAATTAACAAAAACAAAACCAAACACATGCTCAGGCAAGATTAACGATCAAATTGATAAGATGAGAAAAGCAAATTTCAGAATACCATACATGAAAAAATCTAAACAGAACTTTGAAAACATGTAAGCTAATTATTATTATGTATTAAAAGAAAATGTAATCAGATAACAGAAAAATGCCTATACTGAATTAAAAAAACAACCAAATCCTAAATTGATTAATCGAGAAGAGATAAAAAGAAAATAATGGAAAGAAAAACCAAGAAACCATTACCTGAGGGGCCTAGACCGGACACTGGAAACTTGATTTCAGCCCCGAAATGATATAATCATTCGTTCTTTGCCAAAACAAATGAAAATGTTATTTCAGGACTCAAATCCAATACTGGACGCAAGAAATTGGCCAAACTCGAACCCAATTAAATTTTAGGGTTCGGCTCGTACTAAGATTTCAAATTCGAGCAGATATAATGAGATTCAAGGAAGGAGATTAGGGATGAGGGAATGGTGAAGGCGGTTTGGTATCAAATTGGTGATGTTTTGGATGGTAGCGCCGTCGTGGGCGGTAGTGGCGGCACCTGGGATTTGCTATATTTGAGGCTTTTGGCTAAGGTTCGAAGGAAACCAAGCATGGATTCGAGCTAAGGAGGTGGAGGAGAATATTTGGTGAAATTTTGGAGCCAGTTGGAGTTCCGCCGCCGGCTGAGATGATTTTCGGCCAGCGGCGATGGCGGAGGGCAGTGAACTGTACGAGGAAGATGGCTAATGTTTTTTAGGGTTAATGACAAATTCAGACAGTTTTATTAATTGCCTGAGATTGAAGCAGGGCCATTGGATTAGAGTGAATGGATGGTTGAGATTGCAGGACGCCAAAACGGCGTCGTTTTGATGAGTAACAGGGCAGACCGGGTTGGGGTGACAATTGGGCCTGGATTGGGGTATTTCACTTGGGCTGATCGATTTTGGCCCAAATTTGGTCTCCAATTAAGAGCATTTTTTAATTGTTTTCCTTTTATTTCTTTTATCTATTTTTTGCATTTCATTTTTTTTTTCTGACTTTATAAAAATGCATAAAATAAAAATAAAGGCCTAATATATTTTCAAAGTTAAGCTAATTAATTCCTATAATTTTTAAAACCTATTTCGCGACCAATTCAATAATTAACAATTAAAAATGCAAAAGTGGACTATTTTTGTTATTTTCTCCATATTACATTCTAAAAAAAATTTAACCACTAATTAATCCTAAAATATGAAATTAGATCCTAAATGCAAATGCCAAGATGTATTTTTATATTTTCCATATGAATTAAAATGCACAAATAATATGCAAACAATTAACAGAAAATAACACAAAATTCACGAAATTGCAAAATAATGAAAGAAATCATTTTGTTTGAATTTTTGGGAATAATTCATATATAGGGAAAAAATCACGTGCTCACAGCTGCCCCTCTTTGCCCGGAAACACTAAGAGTTTTCGTGCGAAGATAAGTGAGCAGAAACGAGCGACTTTTGCCCATTCGAATATTCTGTGTGAAGCATTTTTTGAAAAAGTTTGACCGCACCCAGCTTCGGAGGTTACCTACATATCCTGGGCTAAACAGTAATCAGGTCCGTGTAGTTCAGGAAGGTTTGGTAGCTGGGACTACCAGGAGCTGTGATTTCACTACAGCTGCTGCTACCGCTTGCTGACCCCCTTATTACACCGTGATAAAATAAAAAGAAGCTAGCCTACGCTATGATTTATGAATTACAGAAATGTCCTATCTATGTCTTCAAACTTGTTCTTGTGTTGCTTTTATCTTGTATTCTTCCGATGGAATTCTTGCGTTGTTGCCTTGAGATTGAGATTGGAGATGTTTTGTCATTCCTCCGAATGATGCTTGACTGCTGAAATTTGGAATATATGCCTCTGTTTTCCAGGCGGGCTCCTGATTGTTGATGCTTGAAATGTATTCCCTTGTTCTCCAGGTGGGCTCTTGACTGCAATGCTTGAAAAGTATTCCCTTGTTCTCCAGGTAGGCTCCTGACTGCAACAAAATAAACAAACAAAGAAGATTTTCTGCCCCAGTTTGGTGACTGGGTACATCATATTGTCCAATATCAAAAATTAAAAGCTAAAATTTGAATTGTACTTCCCTTGTTCTCCAGGTGGGCGCCTGACTACTGAAATTTAAAAAGTATTCCCTTGTTCTCCAGGTGGGATCCTGATTGCTGCACTTGAAAAGTAATCCCTTGTTCTCCAGGTGGGCTCCTAACTACAACAAAATAGACAAACAAATAAAATTTTCTACCCTAGTTTTGTAACTGGGTACAACATGTTATCAAATATTAAAAATTAAAAGCTAAAATTGAATTGTACTTCCCTTGTTCTCCAGGTGGGCGTCTGACTGCTGAAACTTGAAAAGTATTCCCTTGTTCTCCAGGTGGGCTCCTGATTGTTGCAATTGAAAAGTATTCCCTTGTTCTCCAAGTGGGCTCCTAACTGCAACAAAATAGACAAACAAAGAAAATTTTCTGCCCCAGTTTGGTAACTGGGTACATCATGTTATCAAATATTAAAAATTAAAAGCTAAAATTGAATTGTACTTCCCTTGTTCTCTAGGTGGGCACCTGACTGCTGAAACTTGAAAAGTATTCCCTTGTTCTCTAGGTGGGCTCGTGACTGCTGAATTTGAAAAGTATTCCCTTGTTCTCTAGGTGAGCGCCTGACTGCTGAAGCTTGAAAAGTATTCCCTTGTTCTCCAGGTGGGCTCCTGAGTGCAACAAAATAGACAAACAAAGAAAGTTTTCTGCCCCAGTTTGGTGGCTGGGATGACTTTGTGAGTTGTTACCTAAGCTATTGATACTGTGGTGAGAGTAAATCTAAAGACTTGATTGGCATGTACGTCCATTGTGACTGAAACTAAATAACTAAGATTTCTATCCTAGGAGAAAATTCATCAGACTAGGTTTTCTGTTGTCTTAGGAGAAATATTCATCAGACTAAGATGCAGACCCTAGGAGAAGATTCATCAGACTAAGTTTTCTATTATCTTAGGAGAAAGATTCATCAGACTACGATTCAGACCCTGGGAGAAGATTCATCAGACTAGGCTTTCTATTATCTTGTTATCTTAGGAGAAAGTTTCATCAGAATAAGATTTTGATCCTAGGAAAATCCATCAGACTAGGACTTTTATCCTAGGAGGAAAAATGTGAAAAGCAGTGGCAGCATTTTATGCACACTAGCAAGATAGACAAGGGCAAAGATTTGAGGAACTTCCCTTTTGTCGGCTTTCCTCTTCTTCCTTTTCTTCCTTTCATTTCCTTCCTATTGTTGAACTGACTTTCTTGCACTGCTTTGTTCCTGTTTCAAACAAAGAAAACTTGTGAGTTTAAAATGTGGTGGTTGGTTTGTGGCCTTGAACTTTGAAGGCGGCCCGATATCCTCCATTTGTTGCATTACATGAATTGTCATCTCCCCTACCCTTATGTGTCATACGAATCCCACGGCATGTCTATTACCCTACCCCCACTCCGTGTGTATGATGTTCTTTCTTGATATAAACCACTGGCCTTGACCTTGAGGTCTCTTGCTCCTTCACTTGCCATGATAACTGATTTCCATTCGAAGCCCTGCTTGTTCCTTGACTAACCACTTTCTTAACACAGAAAATACATCTTCTCGTTCGAACCCTATACCTTTTATCTATTGCATTGCTCCTGAACCGACATCTACCAAACCTTTGTGTTTCACATGATCCTCAAAGCATATTAGTTGTTACCAAACTCATTGTGCATCATGTTCTTTCTTGACTTAAACCACTAGCTCTGGTCTTGAGGTCTATTGCTCCATCGCTAGCCATGATAACTTCGATTTCTTCTTGGAAGATCTTGCTTGTCACTGGTTTACCACCCTTAGCCCTTATTCTTTTGCATTGTTCCTGAATTGATACGTATCATGCCCTTGTATTTCAAACGAATCCCAAAGCATGTGGATTGTTACCAGCTCAGTGCGCTTGTTGTTCATTCCGAACTTATGACACTTTGATATGCTAAACAGATTTTGTTTTGTGCAATTGGAAAGTTGGTGGCAGATTTTGAAGTCATTTCTTACTTGGTTTGAACAACTGACCCGGGAAGAGGGAGTAAAACAAGGTGGGAGGAATGGAGTAAACGATAATGGAAACAGACGATTCCTAACAAGAAACCTACAAAGAGGCAAACCATCAGATGTGGATACCAACTCTAGCAACCTTGACATGCACCTGCAGCCTACTCTGTTTAGCAAATTTGATGTTCAGCTCTTGTTGTACCTTTTTGCCGTGAAACTGGGCTTCAATGCTCTATTTACCCGATCCGATTCATAATCCTTATTCGACTTGTGGATCCCGTACGGTTTTCACCATCAAGCCTCTCTCATTTTGGTTTTTCTCTCAACTCACCATCGCCTTATGGTTCCTGTGAAGGTTTTCACCAATAAGACTCTCTCATTTTGATTTCTCTCAGCTTTCATCGCTTCACGGTACCTGTGGGTGTCTCATCAGCAAGACTCTTTCGTTCTTCATTTCCTTTGTTTGGACTGGAGTGTTTCCCCTGATATGATTCACCTCTGCTCGCTTGACTCGGCATTTCTTGAAGACTGATCGGAATGTCTTTCTTTGGACCATAATGCAGGCCTTTGGATGGGGGATAGAAATAAAGGGTATTAAAGGCTCAAAACAATTTCATCATGGGTTCAAAATTACAACTTTCGGAGTCAGACTTCTCCCAACATCCACAACTTCTGCCTCAGTTTCCTTTTGGGGGACCTTTGGGACTTTTATTTCGGTGTGACTGAACCTCAGAGGGAGGCTGCCTACGTATCCTTTCGGAATCAAGGCAAACGTAGTTCATGCGACTACATTTTGTTGTTGCGATGTTTTCCTTTCTTCCACTTTTCCTTTTCTTTCTTTTCATTTCTTTCTTTTCTTTTTCTTTCCTCTTCTTTAATTTTCTTTTTCTTTTCTTTTCTCTTTTCATTTTCTCTTTTCCATTTCTTTTCTTTTGCGCCTTTCTTCTTCTTCTTTTTTTCTCTCTTTTTCTTTTCTTTTCACTGTTTTTCACTTGTTTTTCCACTTGCTTTCCCTGCTCGGGCTCACTAGTTTTATCATTGATTCCGAAAAAGGGGTATGCAAGAAAACAACCGAGGCTCAAAGGGGTAACAAAGGATAAAGTGCTTGGATAGCGGAATAAAATTCCTTCGTCATTCCAATCTCCAAAACATGCCAAGTACAAACTATATAGTTAAACAAGCTAAGAAAACACAAATAATACCTTTTGATTGATTCATATATTTGCCTTCTATATTTGTCAATTACCTAGCACCATTAGACAACAATCTCGGTACCACAAATGGTCCCTGTAAGCTTGGGGCAAGCTTGCCTTTGGCTTCAAACCGATGCAGTATGATGCATTTCAACGGTGCTTCTTTATGTTCTATCTGCCCCCAGTTTCACTTGATTTGGGCTTGTAGTGATCTCAAAATGCCTTTACTTATTTCCCCTGAATGTCCTTACATTGTCAACATCGTTTCATTGCTTCATTATTAAGCTGACATTTAAAAACTAGGCTGAGAATTATGCGTGCATGTCATGTCACCAGAGCCAGCATGAAAAGAATTATAAAAGAGAAGGGAATTAAATAAAATGAACTGGAAATGGTGGGAAACAGATAATTGAATTAGACTGACGGTGAAAGGGTTTAAACAATAAAACAAGCAAACTAGACTAGTTACAATCTTTGAACAAACCTAGACAGCACTACACAAGCTATTACGACCGGACAAACAAGGCAAAGTGAAAGGATAGAAGGGTTTGAGTCCAAGACAATATCCGGATTACAACCCTGAAGTAACCCGGACAACAGAAATGACAACAAAATAAACCCCCAAAACTCTAAGAGATGGATCGTCTTCCCAATTACCCAGCACGGCGTCTTAGCCACTGAATATCATGCCAAGACTGCAAGAATTTTCACAAGTCCCCATCAAGTTATTCTGAGCGAACTGCTTCTGGGTTTCTTCTGCCGGCTCATTCTCATGATCAATCATACCCACCATATGCGTCTCATTATGCACAGGAGATGGAATTTGGCTAATGTTTGCTACATCTGGACTTTGCACGACGATGTCGCCTGCATCAATACGCTTCTGAATTACATTCTTAAGATTCCAACATTTATCTATGTCGTGCCCCAGGGCACCTGAGCAGTAATCGCACTTTTGAGAAAGATCGAACTTCTTTGGAGGAGGTTTTGGTGCTTTTATCTGAATCGGCTTCAACATGTCCAGTGTCTTTAACCGCTGGAACACACTGGCGTATGATTCTCCCAATGGAGTGAATGTTTTCTTCTTCCGTAACCTCTCATCCTTAAATGCTGGATTGGGCTGAAAACCAGAACCGGGGTGTTTTTGTAAGCTTGCGAGGGTAGCTGGGTATTTCGAAGAGCTGGGAACTGTGATGGGCGACTTTGGAAGTTCTGTGCACAAGGATAACCACGAGGACGATGTCGAGGCTCCAAGTATTGATCAAGAAGACATATCGGATTGTCTTTTCTGTTCCTCTTTCTTCCAACCAAGCTTACTGGCATGTTCTGAATGGCTTCCGAACAACTCACGATTTTGCTTGATTTGATTCCTTCTTCTACTAGCTCCCCCATTTTTAACACATCATTGAAAGGCTTTCCCAGGGCAGGATCAAATGACTGTAGTAGGTGGGTCCCTGGGCCTGTAGAAAAAGCTTGACCATTTCTTCTTCATTAATCGGAGGACTGACTCGAGCAGCTTGCTCCCTCCATCTGAGCCCAAACTCATTAAAGCTTTCCTCCGGCCACTTTTCCATTATAGATAACGAGGAGCGGTCTGATGTAACACTCGATTTACACTGAAAATATCGGACAAAATCCTAAGCTATGTCACCCAATGTAAGCCACTTATCAACATCTTGATGGGTATGCCAGTCCAAGGCTGCCCCAGTTAGGCTTTCACTAAAATATGTCATCGTTACGTCATCTTTCTCCCCAACAATCCTCATTTTGTTGTAATAGACCCTCAGGTGGGCCACCGGATTTCCACGCCCATCGTACAAGTTAAATTTTGGTACTTTGAACCCTGCGAGCATGCTGCCCTGGCCTTCCACTCTTCGCTTGTCCCTGAAGGACTGTTCTGTGCTGCTTTTCAACTTCCTGGGTACCCCATCTCGCTCTTCTCTTTCCATAACCCTTTCTTTTCTAGCACGAAGCTGCTCATCCCGGAAGCTCTTCTTGTATGAATTGAGGACCTTGCGGGCATCCTCTGGGGGTGATATTGGGTATTGTGAGCTTTGAGTGGGTATTCATTGTTTGGGGTAATGGATATGACATGGGAGTAATTTCGAGGAGATGTAACTGGAGGATGAGTGATGGAGTTATTAGGGTAGTTGGGAAAATTGTGATAAACGGGTGTATCTGGGAATATGGAGGATCATTTGGCAATGTGTTTGGAGCTTGGGTAAAGGCAGCATCTGGAAAAATCGGTGGTGGCGGGGGTGGTGCCTTCCTAGTTATCCAGGCTTGGTACATGTCTACCACGTGTTATCTTAACATCCGCACCTCTTCACCCAACCCATTATCCCATTCAACCAACTGATGTCGGGCACCGGTATCAACCAACTTAGTTCTATTGTCATTCGCCATTGCCTATTGTTCTCGTGTTGCAATGAATAATTACCGCTTTAAAACCACAAACCAACCACCTTTCTGGAATAAGATAACAAAATGAAACCATTACATTAGCGTTAGGGCACTTAACACATTGGTCACAGCTTTTGATCGGTCGCATGCGTCATCCCAGCATTTCCTCATTTCCAGTTGCAAATTTTCTCTTCCTTTTTTTTCCTCTTTTTTCTTTATTTTTTCTCTTTCTTTTTTTTTCTTCTTCCTTTTATTTTCTTCCTTTCTTGATTTTCTTTTCTTTCTTGTTTTTCTGCTATTTTCTTTTCTTTTTGCCTTTTGTGGTTTTGCGTCTCTTTTCCTTTTTTTTCTTTTTCTTTTGGTTATGGCGAATCCTATGGAGATTGTCTACGTATCATGACCCTGCATGAATCAGACCAAGCGTAGTTCTTGCAAATTAAATGCAAAAATAAAGAAATAAATTTTGGGAAATTTTTTCAAATCTTCATTAATAGACGCCGATTTCAAGAGATAGTAGACTATTTGTTTTTCTAAAAGGGAAAAACTACGAAACAGACTTAAAAATAAAATACAGACTCGATGAATAGGGACACATCAAAGCTTCAAATCCTGGGGTCCACGGGGCATCACTCGGCATCGCCATGGGCCTACGTAAGACTGAGAAGGTTTCAATGCCAACTGTGACTATTTAAAGAAAACTGGCCATGTAATGACTTATTTTGACTTAAAGAGCAAAGTGGCTATTTTTCAAAAGTTTTATTTAAGAAAACAAAGACTCGGTTTTGTGAATACGGCCCTTCGGCACTTCCGAAAGGGATGTTTTAATGCCGTGCCCGCAAACCGTTTAAAAATAACTCAGGGTGGCTGTTCTTGCAAAAATAGCCTTCCGGTGCCCGTTTGGGGACATTCGGCTTATTTTTAAACAAGAATGGCGTCACTCGACTTATTGGATAAAAATTAAAATTTTTGTATTTTTTTGCTATTTTTGCAAAAGGGGTGGTTGGAACCGATAAGGGTTGCCTTCGTATCTCACATCCGGTGAGAATCAAACCAGTGTAGTTCAGGCAAATAAACTAATTATTTTCGACAACAAGACTATTTTCGACAAATATACTATTTCAAAAAACAGGACTCTTTTCAAAAAGCTATTTGAAAAGTAAAACTCTTTTGTTTTCTTTTTTTCTTTTTTACTGACAAATAAAACAAACCATTTTTTGTAAGAACAAATTTTCCTTTTTCTCTTTTGTTCTTTTTTTCATTTTTCTCAAAATTCGGCAGAGTTTCGACACTATTTAGACATTGGTCATTTTTTTAAAACGGATAATTAACTCTCTACACTGCTATTTCTCTCTTGTTTTATTTTTTGCAATTTTCCCAAATACTCCAAAGCCGGCCAGCATGCAAGTCCGAGATAAATAAATTCTTATGCAACACGTAAGATGCATCAGGATGGTCTTTTTCATTTTAGGTTACCTCTCCTAGACGGATCCAACCCATGTGTTGAATCCCCTAAGTCAAATGCAGCATGATGCAATTAAGCTTTCCTACTAGGGATCCGGCATGAAGTCAAGTTATTCTAGGTTCAAAACCTGGGTATGTGTTCTAGACTGTGTACCCAAGCGGAAAACTAGAGTCGAGGAGGGGGCTCCGTACCGGGGACCCGCGGGATTGTCCATCTTAGTAACTTGTCCAGCCTCTTTCCTATTTCAAGGTATGACACTAATAGAATTGGGAGTCTCACACAGTAAGCACATCCCTGGAGGTGAGAAGAGAAGGGTTTCGGCACAGTTTATATATACAGTTCAAATAATATCAAAGCGATAAAGCATTTAGCACATTTAGCAGGAAACATGTAGGAAAATCAGATTAAGTAAAACACGACAATTATTCTAAGCTCGAATTCTTAAACCCAGAACCGATGTTCTGGGTTTGTTATCCGTAGCAGAGTCGCCAGAGCTGTCACACCTCCTTTTTCACTACACCCGCAAGGGCATAAAGGAGTTTTTCCAATTAAAGGACCATCGGAAGGAGATTTATTATTAAGATTTCAGAGTCGCCACTTGGGAGATTAATGGTGTCCCAAGTCACCGATTGAATCCCGAACCGAGGAAAATATGACTCAGTTAACAGTGCGCGAACCAAAAGTCCGAGTAAGGAATTCTGTTAACCCGGGGGAAGGTGTTAGGCATTCCCGAGTTTCGTGGTTCTAGGACGGTCGCTCAACTGTCGTATTTGGATTTATCTTATTTCAAAACATGTTTTAGCTTATTTGCTTTAATCGTAAACCAACTATCCCTTGAACACGATATTTCCATTGCTGAAACTCAGACTCATCACAGTCCCATTTAATTATTAATTGAAACTAAACATAACCACTACAGGTTTCATCTAGTTCATGAGTCACTTCTTAAACAAACTTATGAAGCAATTGACAGTAAATCAACTAAGCTAATAGGATAATAATGAAATCAACTGAGGTAATAGTACGTTACAAATTAATGATTCAATCAGTCCAAATCACTTAAAAAAACAATCCTAATTACAATCCAAACATTACAGTCAATTATAATGAATGTATTAAATCAACTGAAGTTTCCAATGAATTACGCCTCCATTTCAGCTGAGATTCTACATGATATTAGGATTCAGAACATGTACCTGGGGATCAAAATTTAACAGGAAGAAGCAAAAGTTAGCACAGCAGCAGTACAACAAATCTCAACTCAGAAATGACTCCACAATAGCCCAGAAAGTGAATTTAGCAGCTCAAGAGAATTTCGAAATCAAATCAGATCCAGAAAATCGAAACAAGCATATCAAATAGACTTAAATGCACTTAAAACTGCCCAGACATTTTAGGAACTCTTTAACAATCAGAAGACACTTGAAAACCCCAATCAAACTTGAAAACCCAAACCAAATCAGTATTGAATCTCAAACTATCAAATAATGAACTAAGATAGGAAAACTGGCAACTAGACATGAACTTAGGTTATAAGTTCCCAATGGAATAGTATATTTTGGTTTTTTCTATTTAATTTATTTGTTTGTTTTTTTTTTGTATTTTTTATGTGAGAACTAAGAACTAGAAGAAGATTTTGGATCTGAAATTTGAATTTCAGATCTGAAACTGGAAGAGTATTGTTTTTGGGGGAAATTTTTGATGACCAAACTTTTGAATTTTTTGGGGTCTGTAAAACTTGCGAATGAAGGCATTGGGCTTGCCTTTTATAGGCAAGAAATGGGGTAGAATGTTCTAGATGGCACTCACATTTTTTCCTTCTTTTAGTTTCAGATTTCATCCACTAGACCTTTAGTTTTTAGCTTGTCTCTCAAGTTACTGCCCTAAGTTTGGTTAAATCTACACTAAAGTCCTATTCTAGAAGGCCCTAGGGTATTTTTCTACTTATACAACATCTATACTACCCTTATTTGAGTTCTAGAATTACCAAGCTTTAACAAACTAACCATATTGGGTGCCCAAAATACCCCTGGAGACCCCCTGAAATCACTAACATTTAATAAAATCTATCAGCTATAACCAAACAACTAATCTAAGCCTAATGACTAAATGAACTTAATGAATTAACCCACGACACTTACTGACTAAATCCACACCGGACTGAATTAAACTAACCAAAAACTAACGAATCACATACTAACAAAAATAAGGATCAAACAATACCTAAACAGAATCAATTAACGAAAACAAAACAAAACACATGCTCAGCCAAGATTAATGATCAAATTGACAAGATGAGGAAAGCAAATTTCAGAACACCATACACAAAGAAATCTAAACTGGACTTGGAAAACATGTAAGCTAATTATTATTATGTATTAGAAGAAAAGATAATCAGATAATAGAAAAATGCCTATACTAAATTCAAAAAAACAACCAAATCCTAAATTGATTAATCGAGAAGAGATAAAAAGAAAATAATGGAAAGAAAAATCAAGAAAACATTACCCGAGGAGCCCAGACCGGACACTGGAAACTCGATTCAAGCTGCAGAATAATATAATCGTTCGTTCTTTGCCAAAATAAATGAAAATGTTATTTCAGGACTCAAATATAATACTGAACGCAAGAAATTGGCCAAACTCGAACCCAATTGAATTTTAGGGTTCTGCTCGTCCTAAGATTTGAAATTCGAGCAGATATAAGGAGATTCGAGGAAACCTGGTTGGAGATAAGGGATGAGGGAATGGTGAAGGTGGTTTGGTATCAAATTGGTGATGTTTTGGACGGCACCGCATGGCGGTTCCTAGGGTTTGCTATATTTGAGGATTTTGGTTAAGGTTCGAAGTAAACCAAGCATGGATTCGAGATAAGGAGGTGGAGGAAAATATTTGGTGTAATTTTGGAGGTAGTTGGAGTTCTGCCGCCGCCAGAGATGATTTTCGGCCGGCGGCGATGGCGGAGGGCAGTGAACTGTACGAGGAAGATGATTAATGTTTTTTAGGGTTAATGACAAATTCAGACACTTTTATAAATTATTTGAGATTGAAACTGGGCCGTTGGATTAGAGTGAATGGATGGTTGAGATTGCAGGATGCCAAAACGGCGTCGTTTTGATGTGTAACAGGGCAGACCGGGTTGGGGTGACAATTGGGCCTGGATTGGGGTATTTCACTTGGGCTGATCGATTTTGGCCCAAATTTGGTCTTCAATTAAGACCATTTTTTTAAATTGTTTTCCTTTTATTTCTTTTATCTATTTTTTTATTTCATTTTGTATTTTTTTATTTTATTTTTTTATTTTTCTGACTTTATAAAAAAGAAAAAATAAAAATAAAGACCTAATATATTTTCAAGGTTAAGCTAATTAATTCCTAAATTGTTTAAAACCTATTTCGCGACCAATTCAATAATTAACAATTAAAAATGCAAAAGTGGACTATTTTTGTTATTTTCTCCATATTACGTTCTAAAAATAATTTAACCACTAATTAATCTTAAAATATAAAATTAGATCCTAAGTGCAAATTCCAAGAAGTATTTTTAATATTTTCCATATGAATTAAAATGCACAAATAAAATGGAAACAATTAATATAAAATAACACAAAATTCACAAAATTGCAAAATAATGAAATAAATTATTTTGTTTGAATTTTTTGGAATAATTCATATATAGGGCAAAAATAACGTGCTCACAAGATCCGGATCTGTATTCTGATGATCCTGAAAGGTCCGTAGTAAAATATGAGACTTAGGCGAATGCCCGGAATTGAATTCCGAGGTCCCATGACTTAGAAAACATTTTTTGAAAAAAATTGTTCTGTTGGTTAATTCAAGAAATAAAGAAATGAAATAATATTGAAATTTAATATATCGGGCCCGTAGTTTGGTTTTGGAGCCCATAACAAGTTTGTTATGTTGTTTAAGTCCTATCAGTGAAATTTGATGAGAATTAGAGTTGATTTGATGTAACTCGGACATCCGGTCGAAAAATTAGAAATTTGTGTGTTATTGAGGAAATCTTGAGTTTTGAGGTTAAATTAGTAGATTTTGATATTATTTTGATGATTTGATCCTACGAGCAACTCCGTATGATGTTTTTAGACTTGTGTGCATGTTTGATTTGGAGCACTGAGGGATTGGGTAACTTTTGGGTAGGATACGTAGTGTCTAGACTTAGAAAAAACCCAACAACTAAGCATTTGGTGCTGCAGGCCTCTGATCTCGCAAATGCGAGATCGGGCTTTGCATTTGCAAAGTCAATTGCCAATCCCAGATCTTGCATTTGTGAGATTTTGGGTTGCAAAAGCGAAGGGCTCGGAAGTCGCAAATGCGACATATTTTTTGCAAATGCAAAGGGAGAAGAAATTGGCAGTGTTCGCAAATGCGAACTCCAGTTCGAAAATGCGAGAATCGCAACCTAATATATCATATTTTTATGGGTTTTCACCAAATTTTCGATTTTCTCCAACCCTAACCCTCCATAGGCGATCTTCCAAAGACCCAAACTTCTCCAAATCATTGGTAAGTGATCTCTAACTAATTCCTTTCAATCCTTGACAACTTTTAACAAGATTTCAACAAAAAACTAGAGTTTTTATGGTAAAAATTGGGATTTTTTGGTAGAGATTAGGATTTTCAAAATTTAGAGATTTAGACCTCGATTTGAGGTTAGATTTCAAAACCAATTGTATATTTGGGTTCGTGGCTGAATGGGTAGTCGGGTTTTGTTCGAACTTCGAGTTTTGATCAATCGGGCCCGGGCTCGATATTTGACTTTTTAGGGAAAACATTGAGAAATCTATTTTCATGCATTAGAGTTGATTTATTTAGCATTTATTGATGTTATTATGTAAATTGTGACTAGATTCAAGCGGTTTTGAAGTGGAACCAAGAGGTAAAGTGGTAGTTGAGGATTAATTTATTCCATAGAATCGAGGTAAGTGTTTGGTCTAACCTTAACTTGAGGGAATTTGTGTTGTGGTCCTAATTGCTACATGTTAGTGTGGAGTACGACGTAAAGTTGTGGTGACGAGTATCTATACGTTGATGTCAAGCATACCCGTGAGTCTTATATCATGATTGTTGTGACTCCTATTATGTACTGTTTATGCTTGAATTGATGATTATTACTGTCGAGCAAAACTTAGGATAAATTTATTATTAATTGACCACTGGTGAGTATTGGCTCAAGTTGAGATTTATTTTATGAAGTAACTATCAAAAAGTGATTGGTTACTGTTGATTCCCTTGTCGGGATTTTATAAACGTATTGTTGATTTCCTTGCCGGTGTCGCGCCCCCTTTTTTCCTCGCTGAATCGGGCTTATGACATTTTGAAATGGGACAACTCGTTCCTTTTGGGAAAGGGGTATGTATTTTTGAAGAGTCGCCACCTAACGATTTATAGTGCGTTAGGGCACCTATAAGGTTCATTTATAACTACGTTTGGTAATCAGAGACAGGGTAAGGGATTGAAAATATCTTAACGGGAAGGTGTTAGGCACCCTTCAAGATCCACTAGTGTGGTTCCCAGCCAAACAGTTTTTTGTGAATTTGTACAATTAGCAAATAAACAAGAATGAATCAAATAGTAGGGGATTTAAATACACAGGTGTAAGTGTGAGCACGTGATTTTTGCCCCAAGCAAATTATTCTAAAAAATATATATACAAAAATGATTTTTCTGTGGAGACTTTTGAACCTTACAAGTTCAGGAACCTTAGAAAAGCTCCCCAAAAATATTTACCCAGCTCCAGATCTGGAATTGGCCTCCCAGGCTTCAACTTCCTCTCTCAGATCTGAAGCATCTTCCTGGAAATCAAAAACAAAAGATAGAAAATCTCCAAAACTACAGAAAACATACTGTTCCATTGATAAAATAGAATCAGTAGGTCTAATTAGTGTTCAGATCTGGAACTGAAGTTTTCAGACCTCCATTTCTCCCTTTTGATCCAAATAATTTCCAAAACATCCAATAACAATTCAAAAATCAGCAGAATCTAAGTGCTCAACCCTGTTTCACTAGGTTCTCAACTGAATTTTCGTTATTAAGATTCATATTGGGGATTTGTCGTTCAGAAATTATGTGATGTGAATTTGCATGGTTTTGGAGTTCAAATGTATGGTTTTGAGCTAGTTTTCTGCCAAGTTTCACATATTATTGGATTTCGAACTTGTTCCTGGTTTACTGGATTGTGATTTGCTGCTGGAATTTCGTTTGCTGCTGACTATTTGTCATTGCTGATTGTTTCCTCATCTTCTCATTTTCAATTACAAATTCCAGGTACACAGCCTTGTAACTTCAAGTGATCGTTTGGATTATAAAGGAAAATGCAAATAGAAGCTGAAATCTATGTCTTCACAGATTCTACGCATTTAAAAATCACTTAGTTCAATTGTTCCCAATATTTTGAATTATTCCTGTAATAAGTAGTATAGAAATTGCTATAATTGTTATTGTTTATGCCATGCTTGGATGACTGTAATAGGTTTAAGTAGAATTTGATCTTTATGTAATAAGTAGAGTGAAAAATCATAACACTATAATTTAGTTGTTTCAATTAGGGACTGTCATTCACATTAGTGGATTCAATAAATAATGCATTATCACAGTATCGGAAATAAAGGTCTAAAATATAGAAAGGACTTGAACTGATTTCACACATTGTGTATAATGCTTTCCGCAAGCCAATCTGTGCGTGTATGTAATTTCACGTTATTCAGTACATATAAAATTCAAAAGTTAGTTATATCGACTGATTCAAGGAATAGGAAAATTATAGTTTGCCTCAATGTTGATTACCAGTATCCCTTGCTTTCCAGGCTTACTATGTACAGAGGTTTAATAATGAACAGAGGTTTAAAAAATTAATTAAATAGTCATTTATGGGCTAGATTTTGCAAGCCTTGTATTCAGTGAAATAACTGGTTTACCAAACAGTTTGACAAAATCGTATATGATATAAACCCATAAATAATAATTGATCTTTAATTTGAATGATGAATTCAAGTATAAATAGTTAAGACAATATAGAAAATGTAACACGCCTTAGGATCGACCTTAAAAATAAATTAGATGAGCCTAGTTATAAGATAAAATGCACGGGACCCTCAAATAATTGTTATAAAATCTTTAGACTCGGAAGGACCGTTTAGCTAATTTCACGATTTTTTCCCAAAGTAATAAGATGTAGATATCTTAGGCACAATTTTAATATACATTCTCAAGTACGGGTGCACATTTATGTGACCCAAATCTTACTCTCAACGAAGTCGAAATGTATTTAAAGCCACAGGCGTGCTGGTACAGTGTGGCCCGCGATGCATTTTCATGACGTTGCAAATTCTTTTAAAAATAATAAAGCAGAATATTAATGAATGCACATAAAATGGAACATATGAAGAAATCAGATAAAAAACAAAATACAACAGTTGAGCGACCGTGCTAGAACCACGGAATTCGGGAGTGCCTAACACCTTCTCCCGGATTAACAGAATTTCTTATCCGGATTTCTAGTTCGCAGACTGTAACAGAGTCAAACTTTCCTCGGTTCGGGATTAAACGGTGACTTGGGACACCATTATATTCTCAAGTGGCGACTCTGAAAAACTTAAATAACTAATCACGTTCCGACTGTCCTTAAATTGGAAAAAACTCCTCTACGCCCCCGCGAGTATAGTAGTATTAAAAAAAGAGGTGTGACAGCTCTGGCGACTCTGCTGGGGATAAGAAACCCAGAACTTCGGTTCAGGGTTTAAGAATTCGAGCTCAGTTAAATTTTTGTATTTGTTTATATCTGATTTCCCTATATGTTTTAATTAATGTGCTATATGTTTACCGCTTTGATATTACGTGAACTGTATATAAAATTGTGCCGAAAACCCTTCTCTTCTTACATCCGTGGATGTGCTTACTGGTTGAGACTCCCCATTCTGTTAGTGTTATACCAAAATAAAAAAAGAGGTCGGACAAGTTACTAAGACGGACGATCCCGCGGGTCCCCGGTACGTAGCCCCCTCCTCGACTTGAGTCGTCCGCTCGGGTGCACAGTCTAGAACCATAAAACCAGGATATTGAGCCTAGAATTAGGACAATTATTTGAATCATATCTGACTTAGGGGACTCAACACAGGGGTTGGGTCCGTCTAGGACAGGTGACCTGAATATGAAAAGACCGGCATGAATATATGTTGCATTTATTTGTCTTGGGCCATTATGCTGACCGGCTAAAGAATTGAGGGAAAGAAAAGAGAAAAAATAGTAATTGACGATTTTAGAAAAAACCGATGTCCAAATACTGTCAAAATTCTGTCAAAATTTTGGGGGAAAAATAGTTGAAATAAGCCAATTTTGGCAAAATAAAAAATGGTTGGTCTAAAAATAATTTGACCGAACTACGCTGATTTGATTCTCACCATTAGGCGAGATACGTAGGCAACCCTTGACGGGTCCAACCACACCATTTACAAAAATAAACAAAAAAATGTCAAATTTTGAATAAATCAAGTGATGTCGTTTTGACAAAATGGCCAAATATCTCAAAATGCGCCGAAAGGCTGTTTACACAAAAATTAATCATTTTAAAATTCTTCAAATTTAATTGTGAAGAGCCGTATTTGCAAAATTAGGCTTTATTTTGGAAATGAAAATTGCCAAAAAAAAAATAGAATAAAAAAATAATATAGTGTCTTGTTTTTTAGGAGTCATAATAAGTGATTAAATCATTTTAATAAATGTGCAATGGTGGAATGATCTGTGTAAAGACGGACAAGACGAAGTCAAGAAATACTTGAAAGATCTTACTGGATTGCTTGATATTGTGCCTCGAGGGGATATTGTCAGAGCTTTGGTTACTTGTTGGGATCCATCACATAACGTATTTCATTTCTCGGACTTTGAGCTTACCCCGACATTAGAGGAAGTTGCCAGTTACATTGAGAAAGATGAGGTTCCCCTGAAGAACAAATACTTGGTTACTCCAAGAGCTGTTACCGTTCACAGATTTCTAGATTCCTTGAAAATAGCCCGAAGTATTCATAATGAAGATCTGGCAAATGGTTTTTGCACTATGAAGTTTATATATCATAGATATGGTCATATCGGAGGCTTTAACAACCCGGGAAACAAGATCTGTAGCAAAGCAAATCGAGCAAAATGGGAGGAGCACAGACGTATTGCTTTCATGGTAGCCTTCTTGGGTTTGATAGTGTTTCCAAGAAAAGATGGGAATATTGATATAAGAATATCTGGAATTGTCAGTACTCTCCTCACTCAAGATAATAGTATTTTGGCACCTATGATATTGTCTGATGTCTTTCGCGCCCTGACAGCTTGTAAAGCCGGAGTAGATTTCTTCGAGGGATGAAATTTGTTATTACAAATGTGGATGATCGAGCACTTGTGTCATCGTCCTCGATTTTTTAGCTACGGGTCTTCAGAGAAAACATGTGTAGAAGAATTCTACACGAGGATAAAAGGGGTCAAATTGCCGGAAGGATTTAAGGATTGGACAATATATTTTCGATCTCTTAGTGTTAGTCAAATAGAATGGACATTCAGGTGGCTACCTGTCAATGAAATCATATACATACCAGAAGAAGGGTCGTATTTTCCCTTAATGGGGCTTAAAAGTATTCAACCCTATGCTCCATATCGAGTATTACGGCAACTCGGAAGTTATCAGATAGTGCCAAAAGATGGGGACCTGAGCATTCAAGTAGTTGAGATTAGTCCTGACGGGCAATTTCCTGAAGCAAAAGTCCATCAAATTTGGAATGAATGTCAATG